>JAGDQP010009563.1:0-58562 GCA_022664845.1 Lepisma saccharinum
CATGCACCTCTCCATTGCTCTTTGTGTGACTCTCAATCTTTATATATATTAAAGAAGTGCATGTAATAATTAGGATTCTGTTTAATTTTCTAGACACATTGTGAACAAAATAATGTAGAAGGTTGCATTTAAAACGTAGAAGCTAAGTGCGCAAGAAGTATTGAAAACACCTTCCGAGATTCATTATAAACTCCAGACACTTCTAGTTAACATTAGTTATAACTTATTTTGACAAAAATAAAAGAATTTTGGAAATCACATGTTCAAAAAGTGTAAAATAAGTATATTCTTTGCTATAGTAGTCCGTATACTAGACGAGTAAAAATATTAGCAAATCAAACGATCGTTACTGATTTAAAATATATGTTTCACAAAAATATATAACCCGAAATATATGTGACACAAAAATGTAATATTTTATACGAGGGCACATTAAGGCCCAAGGTTTCTTTGTACTATATATGACAGTTTTGTGTCATATATATTTAGGGTTATATGTGAAAGGTTACCTCGAACTTTTTTAAATCATCAATGTCACTTGTATCCCTTGGATTCTTGACTCCTCATTTCATATAGTCTCGTTTTAAAAGTTCGCCGAATCCGCAGCGGGTATAATTGTTCTTTTTTTTAATGAAAGCAACGTCTGTGATAAATGTTCATACATAATATTATTTCACTGAGAGCAGAACAAAGCTATTTAACCGAAATATTTTTTTTTTGTTCACAACCTTTTAAAACTTTTACTTTCTTATATTTCTGTTTCGTTGTATTTCTAAGGTGCCATCCTAACATTTGCTGGTATAACTGAGGGAAATCAGGGAAAATTTCATTGAGAATGCCCGGCACCTATAATCTTTCCTGGGATATTGGAAATTCTTTAATATTACGTGGTTGTACGGCGAAAGTATGAATTTCGGTTTAGTGGTATGCCAGTCTAGAAGTTTGAAAACCCCTGCTCTATATAATTTTTTCTTTTATTTTAAAGCTGCTTTTATGTTCAGCGTAGTGTAGAAAAAGTAGTTATTTTAAATCTCAATCCTTTTATTTATCAATTGGATTATAAAGTCAAATTTGCCAATAAAACATGAATAACGAAAAGATAAATATACAAATAAAATTATGGGAACAATTGAAAAATTTATACCCACAACGATTTTTATCTGGAAATGACGAAAGCACAAAGCTGGTTATAACAGGGGTAGAGGTGAAAGGGAATGAGAAAGAATTCCACTGAATTTTCGTTTTAAATGTAGTTTGTGGAGTCATAAGCCACGACATGGTGAAAGAGGGAGAGAGAGAGAGAGAGAGAGAGAGAGAGAAAGCCCAAACTCCAGTTGTGGCTGGCTTGGTGGTTTCCTTTGATATTTGCATGTGATAATCTCTTGCAGAGATTCAAATTATGGTAATAAATATCGCGTTTTGATAACTCTTAACGTATATCGTGACCAGAAAGGTCTTTTTCTTTGCTTTTTTTTGGCCTTTGTTCTTTTTAGTGTTTTCATTCTTCTTTAAATTCCACTAGCGATCCATGTAGTACCACAGATGACAAGCTGGGCTTTACTGGAAATGGACTGTAACCAAGGATATGGATATCACCACATATACCACGTAACAGGAAAATTGGTATTAAGATACCTTTTACATCCGTCATGTACGAGTTCAATTTATACATTATCGAGTTCAGGAGGATGTTTTTCAAGTCTTCCAGTAAGAGAGAAATGTACGTGCTCTCTGGCAAAATGATAATGATAATTTTTTTTTTTCGGAGGCAGGCCGGAAGGTCTCTTGGTAAGGCGATCTTATGGTGATTTGTCATTGCATTCCATTAAATAGAGAAGACGTTTTAAAAACGGAGCTTACAAATTTTAAAGTGACTTCCAAACTATTACATTCAATATGTCCCCTCTGCACTGTCTTAAGATTGCGAAAAATGGTTCTTATATCTGTGTACTGAGAAATAATTTTCTTAGAAATGAGGTGTCAGCATTAGTATGTCGGTTTGCTTATAAGTTTGGTGATCTAATTTTTAAACCGGAATGTTTTCATTTTCCATTAAATGTTAATGATATCCCATTTCCGAGAAAAAATTCTCGGTGTACAGATAAGAACTTCTTTCTCAGTTTTAGCGTAACGCCCCCATAAGACCTCGTATCATCGAGCTCAGTATTAAAGAATTTATTTACAAAGACAGTCACAAGAACTGAAATCACCAGAATTTCATGCAAAGGAAAATTGTTTTTAAATCATTTCATCAACTTATAAACGACAACAAGTTACATAAAGCAGGAATTCTTGTAACAAGCAAACAAGACACTATGAAATTGTAACTTAAGCATATGTTATGTAACGATTACAGCAATGGCTTTTCCAGGCATCCCGCAGGAAAAAGAGCAAGGTATCTGAATTCCATGGTCATCGTATCATTGTGTCTCGCTGACATCACGCACCGGGTCCTGTGTCCGTGCCTAATTATACTGAGATCTAAAGATAGGATGTAGTTATAGGCAAATAATAAGCGAGAGGATTTGAGAAAAAAGGTTTCAGTGTCAAGTTTTGAAATACATTTTTACAGCGTGTTCCGACTTACCAGGTAGACTACAGGAAGACTTCTATAATGGTTATGAATGCACTAGGTACTCGTCGATGTTACTGTATCCCAAGTGATTCGAGAACTGTTCTTTGGGAGTACCAATAGACCCCTATTTCTCTTTACACTTTGTTTCCCCAATTCTGGGTGCAGAGGTACTCTCTGGAATTCCATTGGTCAGCGAGACACAATGACATGATGACCCATGGAATTCAGATACCTTGCTCTTTCTCCTGCGGGTTACCCGGAAAAGTCATTGCTGTCATCGTTACGAAACAAGTTACAATTTTATAGTGCCCTGTTTGCTTGTTACAGGCATTCCTGCTTTATGTAACTTGTTGTCGTTTACAAGTTGATGAAATGATTTGTCAACAATTTTCCTTTGCGTGAAATTCTGGTGATTCAGTTCTTGTGACTGTCTTTGTAAATAAACTCTTTAATACCGAGTTCGATGATACAAGGTCCTGTGGGGGCGTTACGTTAGAAACATTTAATTTTTTTTCACAGTATGGGAAGTGAATTTGAGTCTCCTCGAGTACAAGGTGAGAAACGAACTGTCAAGGGCTCCTCTCGCAAGATATGATTCAAAAGACGAAGGAATTGAAAGGATTCATGACCGGTGAATATAAAGAATGGTCCAATACCCCTCATTACCATCATGTTCTTCTCAAACAGACGGAGATCCTGTAGGGGGATTATCCAGTGGCAGATCTCGTCCAGAGCGAAACGCATTGACCCATTGCTACCGTTGGATAAGGTAACCACTGGTTGCCACAGACTTCCCGAAGATCACAGTAACATCCAGTTCCAGTAATAAGCCTTTAAGTGATTATGAAGTTTCTTCTCTGGAAGTTTGATCTTTTGAGATTTGGAGTCTGTACACACTTTAGGAATATTGTAAGACCATGCTACCATCTGCCATTAGAGATTGTTGCTCATTATTTACTTTTGGTTATGATACTCGCAGTTCTTTCCAAACAAGTTTATCACTCATCCCGTGCTTTACAGTTCTCAGTTTGTCTATGTGTACTTTCGATGACTTGCATCCGTTCTTCATCTTTCCCTTTTGAATCATACTTCATTTGTGTCCTTCAATATAGGTGAACTTTTTTGTTGATAATGTGTTAACCATCAATTACTCGTCACTCAACTTTAAATTATTGCATTGAGAATAAAGAATCCCTTACAGGACAGTTACTGTATTAAAAAAAGTACATATCGTCAAATTGAAAAAGTTACCGATTTGTAACAAACAAAACAATGTGGAGTATTTGGAACATAGTAACTTTATAATAACTTTTCTCTTCTGTTTTGTTTATGTTATAGCTAACTGAAGCAAGTAAACCGAACAATGGTCCTTAGTTCTTCAAATTCAGAAAACAAAGAGACATAAAAAAAACTTGAGAATCTATAGTACTGTTTGGATCGAAACAGAAGTTAAATACAAATATAACACGTTGTTTCTCTTTCTCAGCTGAAATACGAGATTAATGAACATTGGAGATACAAATAATCCAAAGAAACAGGCTACCTTTACATTTCAACCAATGTACACAGAAATACACCTGTATTTATATTTTAATTATTCTTCTATCCAATAAAAAGTTGGTATCACTGCTGTACTACTTTTCTTAAATCAGGTAAGTATCATACCGATACCTTCAACGAGATCCTTGAAATTTTGCCTAAACCGCCATTGAACCCGATGTGTTTCGTAAGATGACCGTAAAATTAAGCACATATCAAATTTAAGAATACCAATCTCCTAAACAAATGAACGTAGGCGACAAATGTCTTCAAATTTGAATTTCTGGCAACAAACTAGCCTTAAACGATATGTCACATGACCCCCTTCCAATTTGAAATTCTCGACCTGAATCCTGAACATATTCCCGCAATGATTTTATCACGACAAGTGTCTTCATACGCATTACTTACAATGTATAAATAGGCACAAATCGATATTTCAAAAATTCCTGTTCAAAATTTTCAAAACTGTAATGTCATTTTCGTGCATTACAGGTTTAAAACCTAGTGAGAGAGAAAAAAAAATATTTGATGTAAATATCGGCTAATCAGCTGGAATAGTTCTCTCATTAGTCGCATATATTATTTCGAAGACTTCCGAAGCAAGTTACTTCTGTTTTGTTTATCCTCGTTATCGGCGCAAGAATATTTGCAGATCGCTCCATTCGAGTTGTTTGTCAAGTGGCGACACTAGCAAGATCCGTAAAGAGTCTAGAAAAGTAGGGCAGGAATTCAGTTTAGTGAAGCTTCCTACATAGTCATCATCGGTGGATAAGATATTTTTTAATAGATCTAAAGCTACTAGCAAACTGCAAAGCCAGGCACGAGATGAACTAACAACATTCTTGTGTTGAAGTTCTTGTCTTGTACCCTTATAATAGTGTCAAGAACTATAAGGTTGACGCAGGAGCTATATAGTAGATTGCGGTCAAAATAATTAGTAAAACGGTAACGCCCACTCTTTCATGTCTCCACTGTCTGAACTGCAAATATCTAAAAATATCATATTTTATAATTCCAACTTTGCCATTTTGACATCAGGTAATTTTTTTTTTCTCTCTGAAGCTTTTCCAGTTAAGCCATTTTGTAGCTTGAAAGCATAATGGATTTTCTTGTCTGCAATACATCTCCTCGCCAGTCGACCAACTGAATAACCCTAATTTAGGGGTGATAATCGGAAGAACAATTTTTCTGTCTTTCGTCTCTCCCTCTCTCTCTCCCTATAAATGTCTGTTGTTATTCTCCTCTCTCCTTATCCTTCATTCCCTTTCAACAATTTCCACCAAAATAACGGAGGTCAGAAGCTTGTTTTCCTTTGCTCCTAACCTTCATAATGTACGCACTATATAATTTGAAAATTCTAGCAAAATGTGTCTAAGACATGCAAAACCATTAATAAAAAAGTTTTTAAAGGTTTCTCTATTTTGATAGGGGGAGAGAGGGGGAATATGGGGGTAGTTGAAAAAATAAAGGTGGGAAAAGCTACCTGCTTTCAGACTTTCTGTTCTTTTCTCAACTTCAATGACCAATTCAACTGTCAAGTTATTATTGAAAGAAAATTTATTAAACATTCACGTCGACTTAAAACGTTTCGTGACGTTTTAGTTTCATTTCTCTTCTTCTTTCTCGTCTTGTGTTTTAAATCGCAACACGCTACAATTTAGTTGAAGAAATATTTTTTTTCTTTTTTCTTTTTTAAAAAAAAGTCGGCTAAATCAATAAATATTGAGAACAATCAAAGTCGCCAGTTGTTGGAAGTTAGTTTGGAAGAGAAGTTAAGTACTAAAAACCACTCCTCGTAGGCAAGTGAGGTTATTTCTTCAAAATTTTAAACCAGAAAGAAAATAGATAGTGGTGTCTCAAGGCGCTCAATTTAGTGGAGGGGTCTAAGCTACTAGATCGAGGAGGTTGCGTCTAGTTATATGTGCTGTAATACCTAAACAAATTTCCCAGAATTTGGAAAATTACTAGGGGGAGAGGAACTAATTTTCAGTATTATTTCTGGCGTGCTTACATTTTGTGGCGCCGTCTCTTAAGTTCAGAATATGAAATGAAGACCGTTTCCCTATTGATCTCAGTAACATGATATCGTTAAAAGAAAATAGTAAAAACATATGTTTGTTAAGCTTCTTGAAGATATTGCACAACTGCACGAGCTTAAGAAATTCTGCAGAAAATGGAAAACTAAGCATACGTATGAGCGAAATTTGCTGTGAACAAACACTGTCCGTGAACTTTGTAGTATTATTTACCATCTAGCATGAGGGTCTTTGAAGATATTAACCTTGACACACCTGAAGAATGTAGTATCGGTGATCTAATGGGTATTTCAATACATTAGTACCTGAAAATTGCCGGAAAAATATAGACTGTATATAAAAATAATAATAAAAACTTATGAAAGACATACTTTTGTTAAACAATTCGTACTAAAAGTAAAAAAATAAATTTGTTTGTACATGACTAAAAAGAAAAGCATGAGGCGCGCTCTCATATTCAGTCACTTTCAAAATTCTTGAATTGGCGCTCCCATGATTTTCTTTTTAGTCATGCATAAATAAAATTATTTTTTACTTTTTAGTACGAATTGTTTAAGATGAGTATGTCTTTAAATAGTTTTTTTTATTATTATTTTCTTCGAGTTATTTTGAAAATATCTTCGAACAATAGGAGTTATTTTGATGTTCGGATATGTTTTCTCAAGCTAACGTTTTCTGACCTAAATCCAAAAGTGTTCTGCAACCAGTCAAACCCAAGATCGTTGGTAGCTAGTATTTATTTTAGGATAAAGAAGGCCATATTAAGAAAATTATGCTTTAATATATATATGAAAGGAATAATGGCATATTGTATTGTCACATGACGTACATCGCTATGCAAAATTTCATCACTCTATGATGTCGGGAAATAAGTTAAATTAACGATGCAAGATCCTACTAACCATTGTTAACTAATGACAAGAATGTAAAAATGACAGGTGATAATGAAGTCTTTAATGGTTTGGAGTTGAATCAGGAAACGTAAACAGAAAATACCTTTCGTGAACTAAAGTTTGGTTTGTGCTTTAAATGATGAATACCAAGATTTGTCTTGAAGCAGTGGTAATAGTAACTTCAAAAATGTATCTGGACACTTTGTGGACATTATTCTATCCCAAATGAGTTAACAGGAACTTCTAAAATTATGTCAAAATACTTTTGGGACATAATAATGTCCCAGAAAGTGTCCGGATACAGTTTTGAAGTTCCTATTAACACTGCTTCAAGGCTAATGACACTGAAGTACAAAACAAAACTACTTCACGAAAGTTATTTTCTGTTTACCTGCACTCAAATTTAATAATCGATGTAAAACGAAAAAGGCTGGAAAATCTATTTTTATTTTGTCTTAAATAAAATCATACCATGCTTTTGCAGTAATATTCCTAAACATTCGACTTCACTTTTTTTTTTTAAATATATCTTTCTTCACTCACATTCACCGCAAATTGACAATGGGCGCATTTTCGAAGTCTGAAAAATTACATTATTTGGCAATATTGAACTACTTTTCGATACAGACTTGAAATATATGTTGTATATGATGTATCTGCAACCTATATTAGTTCAGTGTTGCCACTGAAACTCAGAAAAAAACTATGAATCTGAGTGTACATCTTCTGGATTTAAAATGTAAGTCTTCAACTTTGAAAATTCTTTTAAGAAAAGTAAGAAAGTAAATAGATACAGGTCATATTTTATAAAATTTTAAAAATGTTGTGAAAATTAACATTTCTTTTATATTATGATTAACCCGCATTTTCGTGCTAATAACGCAAGTTACTGAAACCATACAGATAGAATGAAAATGTCATCTAGACCTCAAAGTATCGTGTATAAATGTGTGGCATATTTCCTGGAAGCCAATCTGAATTCTGAAAGCTAACTTCAATGACATTTTTATTTTAATTTTCTTTCAAAAGACCTTTTATGTAACTTTTATATTTAAATGAATTCAAACATGCATGTTTTTTTTTTTTAAAAAAATGAAAGATTACCTTTTTTTCTACATAGTTGTCGCAGTGCAACCGTAATCATGACCTCTGATTCTCATTTCCTCATTTTAACTTTCCTCACATTCGTGACTGAATTGTCGAAAAAAAAAGGAATTTGAGAGAATAGTGGGTACTGCTTTTGAAAAAAAAAACGTAAATAATTAATATACTGACTTTAAAATTTTACATACATCTTTTGTTCTTACTAAGTGTTAAGTGACGTGTGCAAAAAATGTAATTTTGTTTTTCTGTATCTGAAATTTTGAACACTTATTGCACACTTCGTGTTTTCCGGATTACACCTTTTAAACACTTTCTAGACACATTTTGTTTACGCTATTTTTCGATAAACTCTGATTTTTATCATTTTCGCATCAACATTAGTAAATATATAGCAAGGAAAATGTCTTTGTGTTTCATTTGTAACACTTCTCCTACAAAACAGCTCATCCAATGTTGACCAAATTTTGCACAGTGATGATGACAATCGTTGAGCAGGATTTTAGCCAATAAAATTGAAAATCAGACAAGACACGGATGAATTATATCACCAAAAAAGCACAATTAACGTATCTTCATAAACCACCTCTACTCAGAATACAATTAAACACGTATGTGTTTGATAGGTGGCAGGCAAAACAACATTCAGAAAATTATTCACTACCGTACACAGAAATAGGTGATGGCATAGACATTCATTTTATTAGAATGTGCTCCAGTTGTTTTTATTTCAGAAAGTTTCAGGTAATGTCGTTCATTTGTATTTTAACGTTAAAATTGATTAGAAGTAATGTCTCACATTAGCTTTGGCCAGTGGTCAAAGAGTTGTGCTCTATATTTTTGTATAGTTTTTATTAATGTTTATCTAGTAAATTACATCCTTAGGATACCAAAGAAAGACATTTATCGAAACTCCGTATTTTCTAATTTGTATGAAAATGCGTTCAAAAAGCATTCATATAGTGACTGAAATTGTAAGATTATACTAAAAATGTTCTAAAGGTGTGAAATAGATGCTTACAAAATATCAAAGCAGTGAAATTTTAATGGTGTACTCAGCGCTCGAAATTAACTTTTGGCAGCACTGGCCCACGGGGCCAGTGAAATATTTTCTTCACTGTCCTACAAAAATCTTACTGGACCTCTTCAGATCAGTAATTAATAATATAATCAGCGTAATTTTTAGTCCACTTTATTACATTTATTTAGGCTAGAACCCTATGAAGGATACCAAACACTAAAGAATAATAATAGCCCTGTAAAATTTCTATGTCAAAGCAAAGAAGATTATGCTTAACAAATAGAAATGACTTATGTCTGAATTATCACACTTACGTTGTTTTTATTACAATAAATATCTTCTTCGGAAGAATCTGCTGGGAGTCTGGGGCCGTTGTGGGAGAAATATTGGGGCGTCTGGCTCTTTATCCTTTGTATGTACACCATAAAAACTGTACATCTGAATTGGGAATACCAAATTCCATCTTGTAGTCCCAATTTTTAGATCCAGTGGCGAACCCACGATTAGGTTTAGAGGGGAGGTTCTTTGCCTCCCAGTTCTTGGGATCAAACCCATTAGTAGAAACAAACGAAGGTAAAATATGAAACCCTGAGTCCGTCACTGCTTCTTAAAAATAGGTAGTACAGTGAAACTTCTATATAGTGGACAGTAACGGGGAACGTAAAACTGTCCGTTATTCGGAAGTGTCCGCTATTCGGAAAAAGCTTAGGATGGAACACAAGAAAAGTTTGATCACTTGTAGCCAGATGAAGATAAAATGCACGAGACATCATTCCATTGTTCAACCAATGCTGAAAATGGCTACTAAACAATATGCACTTTAAAAAAACTAAACGAAATGCAAAAGAAATACAATATCTTACTCAACAATGTGCGATAATGTTAGAAATCCTCCCCTTTATTGCTTGAAATTCCAGAAAATATGAGAGTTTTATTCTTGGCTGTCCGTTATTTGGAAGTTCTTCATAGGCGCTGGGGAATAGCTTTCAGTGTCCGCGTCCGTTATTGAGAATGTCCGCTATTCAGAAGTAACTTTTCCATTGTGCCCAATGATGTTCTGCCGGGGAGAGGTGTCCGCTTTCTAGAGGTGTCCGTTAGGAGAAGTTTCACTGTATAATGTTCTTCCATTTTTGAGAATCAGTGACGGACCCAGAGATTCATATTTTACGTTCGTTTTTATTCCTTTTAGTCGGTTCCCTTCCAAGAACTGGGAAGCAAAGAACCACCCCTCTAAACCCAACTCTAGGTTCGCCACTGCCTCTCAAAATTTGGGAGTACAAATTTAGAATTTTATACTCAAAATTCAGAGGTACATTTCTTAGGGAGTACTGCAACGTCATAATTACACAAAATTGATTCAGTAATAAGACGGCGTATCCGCGTTGCGTACGAGTTATGTTTCCTGTCTCCGGCACTTGCGCCTGAGATGTTGATCAGCTGATATGTTAGTTCCTAAGATTCTGGGATTTCACGATTTTTATTTTTAAAAACAGAAATAAAGCACTTCGATAAAACATTAAATACAGCCTACAGGTACACTTATTAATATTTTGGAAATTTAAAAAGCACTGGCCCAAAGGACCATTCAAATTTTTAAGTTATTGACCCTTGGAAATTTTTACTGGCCGTCGACCAGTGGACCACCGCTAATTTCGAGCGCTGGGTGTGCTGTTTGTCACTAAAGAAGAGAGCTGACTTGATAGTCGTGTGGGTTGAGGCGCCAAGCCAGAGACTTGAAGGTCCCGGGTTCGAATCTCGGCTGGGGCATGGATGTTTGTGGATTTTAGGAACTTAACAGCTAATGGACTCGAGACGAGATGGTTATTAGTTACTAAGATGGCCCCAAAATGCAAAATTTACCAACATGCCAATAACTGAAACAGCTAGTGGTGATAACAGAATAATAGACAAAGTATACTAAAACTACAATATTTAGTTTAACTTGTAATCAGCATCGTCGTTTTCAGTTTTTGTAGGATTCTGATCAATTTCTTCCTTTCCGTTGCGACAATAGCTATGAATGCGTTTGTCAATTGAGATACATAGATGCGAAAACGATGTTAATGCCTGTTACGACCCTGTGAATTGTGTATATATACAACACAAGGGTTATTGTCAGTATGATACTTGTCTATATACCATTCATTATGCATTGTATATCCTGGAATTATTAATTCTATCAGATTTTCTTACTTTGTATGTATGTATGTGTGTGTATGTGTGTGTGTGTGTGTGAGAGAGAGAGAGAGAGAGAGAGACAGACAGAGAGAGAGAGAGAGAGACAGAAACCACTTGAGCTTTGAGAGAGAGCTTGATTTCTAGAGCAGAATATTTTTGTTTGTGCATTCGAGGAAATGTGTATGTTAGTTGATTATTATTGTTGCTATTACTGGTACTTTGAAACATCAATACAAAAATAGAGTTGTTGAGTACATGTATGTTATGAATAGGAACTTGGGAGGCAAAAAACAAAAAAAAAAAAAAAAAACGACTTCCATTGGCAACATTGTAAAAGCATTTTTGTGTAATGGAGGTTGTACGTAACACTAAATAGCACACCAGAAAAGAGAAAAATTACGTTGGTATTGTGTGTACTTTACAGAAAAAAACAAACACTTTTATGAAAAGAAAATGTTAATTACCAGCATGAACCAAATTGTTAATTCAGTAGCTGTACTGTTTGGTAACGCCAGAATGCAAATATTGCAACCCTGTCTAGAATAAATTCAAGAATACATACAAATAAAAGCAAAAACAATATTAATACTACTAGAATAAAACATGTTTACTTTTACATACAATAAGTTTTGGTTTCCAACACTGGTTTAAATATACACAATACTAGAAATACATTCAAAATTAACGTATCGTTGGTCTACATGCTAACATGCCAAAAATGACGAAACTGACTGAAAAAACAAGCACATCAAATTTAACACATCGTATATTATAGGGATGGATTATTTATTTAATACAACTTGTTGTAGATTGTTCTGGAAACTTCTAATAACACTAACCGCACTCTGTTCGATGTGTAAAGAGACTGTCATGCGAACTAATCCGTCTTTCACATAGCCAATTAATTAAATACCTATTCAAAACACAAACTCAACAAATGGACGCTATTGAAAATCTCGACACATGGTTGTCACAGCACTTGGAGAATCATGATGTTTTAAAGTAAACGATTGAATATATTGAGTGTAGCTTCCGTTTTCAGTGCCCTAACCTATTCAAAGAAAAAAAATTGAGTTCTCTGTTACTGATTTACACAGTAAAAAATAGCTGTGTTAATTCAACACAATGCGGTGTCCCAGCGTGACTACCACTTTTGTGTGTTAAATCAACACCACACACGGTGTTGATTTCGGTACTGGAAGAAAAAAAAAAGTTACGGCTGCAGCTAGATTTGAACATGGGTTCCTCAGTTAGAAGTCGAGCGTCTTACCAGCTACGCTAAATCGTCAGACACAAAAAGTACTACATTGAAACATTATAACGAATAAACAAATCTTGCTGAACCTCACACAAAAACAAAGTTACTCTCACGATTTATGCCATGGTTTAATCACTTTTTCATTGGTCAATTAGGGATCACAATCCACATTTATTGAGAATATGTTCCATTTCTATGAAAGCAAGCGCAGCATTTGACATGTTGTTACGATAAGAAAGTAGTAATGCTGCTCAAGTGTTTGGCTGCCGCCATCTTGCTTGCTACCCACCACCAGTTGAGTAATAGGAGCCGAAGCGTGCGGAGCTTGTTACACTTCGTTCCAACAAAATGAGTAAAAATATGAGTCCTAAAATAAAAAGCGTTTCTGAAATCCTTCAGGAAATGAAAAAACCGAATTATCAATTTGCCTTGCAACCACGAATAGTATCTCACATTATACGGAGGTACCCAAATAATGCACTGAAACTTGCTCGGGCCGAACATGCTGCCATAGCAAAGAAACATCAGCCTTCTACTTTTGAAAAAGCGAATGTTTCAATTCAAGATCCTGTCTCCACTTCGTCTTCATCTGTAATACATGATTCGTTGAACACAACTGGGCCGATTCCGTCGCCGGAGTTGAAGTCTAAGTCAGATACCTTTTTAGGGCCACTTGAAGAATCCATGGGTCAAGACACCGATTCCTCTATGGATATTACTGCAGTACCTGATAACAATGAAGGCTTTATTGCACCGAAGAAAACAGCTAAACAGCGGACGCCTGTCTCTTCACCTACAGTCAAAATTGTAAATCGTTTTCAAACTTTTGAGTCCGATGACATTGAAGAACCTGACGCTGTCAAGTCGATCAAGCCACCTGCTCTCTTCATTTATGGTATAGATCAGAAATACAACTTCACCAGGACCCTTTCGGCTACTTGTAGAGTTCCACCAAAGATACGTCATACAAATGAATTCATCTGTTTTCAAGCTGCCTCTCAGGAAGATTATAATAAACTAAAAACATACTGTCAACAAACTGACGTTCAATTCACCACAGAAGTTCCTAAGCAAGATAGGCCATATAAAGTTGTTATCAGAAAGTTACCCTCTGATACCAGCACTGAAGATATTTACACAGAGCTTCAAGAAAGGAATTATCCAGTACTCGATGTTAAACAGATGTACCGCAGAGAACCAGCATCACATCATCGAACTTACTTGCCTCTCTTTTTGGTTACTCTCCAGCGAAATTTCAATCTTAAACAGCTTTTTCAAGAAGAATATTTATGCTATTATCACATTATTATTGAACAATACAGGCCAAATAAATTTCTGCAATGCTACCGCTGCCAGCGTTACAATCATATGCAATTTACTTGTTTTATGAAGCCAAGATGTGTCAAGTGTGCCGGCGCCCACCTGAGCACTGACTGCCCAAAAAAGGACCGCACTTCACCTGCTAAATGTGTCAATTGCAATGAGGACCACCCAGCTAACTACAAGGGATGTTCCACCTTCAAGAAATACAAGTCATATCGTAATGCAGTCACTGCAAATCAAAATGAACCTGTCAGACAACAATTTCATGAAAACGTTCCTGCTTCTTCCAAGCCAGAACCACCGAATCTTGCTGCCAAGAATACACAGAAAAATACTTCTCTACCTGACAGTCCGAACTTTCTCGAAATTATGCAGAAAATTACACCATTTGTACAGCATCTCAGCTTTGAAGCCGTCATGAAAATCATCGCAGATGGATTTATGAAAATACAAGATACACAAGACACTACCACCATTATTATGATCCTTATTGACGCTGTCACTAGTATTTTGGAATTGAACAACAAATAAACAGAACATAGTTCGCTATTTCAAGAAATAATTATAAAAAATGGAGTAACTTAACATCTACTGTGATTCAAGATCATCAGCCAGTTGACTTAACATCGTTCTTCCTTCTCCTAAAGTATGAACTTCAATCAACATCAAGAAAAATTCTACTTCGTCAATAGTTCACCTCAAGATCAAAATTATTCACTTCAAGTGCACATACAGGTCTGCGACAGTTGCGACCTGTTCATTTTCTATACGCTTTCTCATCCCGTCAAACAATCATATAGAAGCCATGAGCAGAACTGCTCGATACTTCATCCATAGAACGTCATTTTTCTCTGCTCTGCTTGCTTGCTTTCATAGAAATAGAATTATTCTCAATGAATGTGAATTCTGTTTTCCAATTGACAAATAGAAAGTGATTAAACCATGGGATAGGTCGTGCAAGTAACTTAGTTAGTGGGGATTCAGCAACATACATTTGAACCCATACACTGTTTAAATCTATAGTGTAGTCGGTTAATTCTAATGTTGTTCATTAAATATCGTTTGCAGCTAGTGCATTTTCTGTCTGACGATTTAGCTAAGTCGGTAAGACGCTCGACTTCTAACTGAGAAACCCATGTTCAAATCTCACTGCAGCCGTAACTTTTTCCCCCCACAGTCCCGAAATCAACACCGTGTGTTGTATTGATTTAACACACAAAAGTGGTAGTCACACTGGGACACCGCATTGTGTTGAATTAACACAGCTATTTTTTGCAGTGTAGTTGCTTCGACTCAAATGACTGCAAACTGTACAAACTACTTCTGAACGTAGGACAGCAATTTTCTTAAATCAAAATAGTGAAGATTTTGACACGACATCATGACACCAAAAAGTGAAGAAAAACGATGAAAAAAAACAACAACAACCTGTTTTTGCACAAAAGTGCACACTTTGCTCATATCATAATATAACATCTCTTAGGTCTTCCAGCTGTGAGCTAATTAAAAATGACGGCCGCTCGATCAAGAAACTTGTCATGTAGCTGTTAATGTTGATGCTATTTACATGAAGTCTTTTCTACTAATCAACTTTATAAAGCTAATAAGAGAGGAATGATGAATAATAATTATAAATACAGGGTGGTCCGTAAGTGTGGAGACACTTCTATAAAACGAAAAAGGATTACGGAACAGTAATACAATTTTCCTACACATGATACGAGAGGTAAGGGAAATCTGTTAGATCATATCACAAACATGGCCATTCTCTTCGATTTTTTTTTTAATGCGAAGGTGTACATGTCACATGACGTGGTGCACCTTTACCAGAAACCATTTGGTGGGCAGGATTGAAATCGTAGTTCGCAACTTATACACTTATTATACCAATTTCTTTCCTGTTCTCAGTAAATTTTGTTTGGTAACACCTATTAGTGAAGTACTTTTTACACGCACTAAAAAGCTACACTTATACTTTTCTTCTAAGTTATTTACGATTAGTCTACTCATGATCACACAAACAATTTAAGTATAAAAGCCAGCCAAACGGAAGTGAGCCAAACCGATTTTTTACAATGAAAACACAGGTATAATCTTATATGTGTAAGGAAGACAAACATACACACATATACGTACAAATATGTACGACAACTGCACCACTGCATACGTACAGTTGCAATGTAAGACATATACATTGAGACATGGTAATGCCACAATCATAGAACTCTGTTGATAGCTTTGCGAGAACTGCTGTAGCAAATCTCCTACCTTTCAGTTCCTTCTTGAGTGCACAAAACACGTGAAAATAGCATGGTGAAAGATCAGGGCTATATGGTGGATACTGTAGGATTTGCACTTGAACACCTGTATAGTGTTTGCATCGTCGCATTCGTCGTATGGGATCTAGCATTGGCCTGCAACAAGATTACGCCCTGAGATACACTACAGTGCTTGTTCTTGATTACTTGGCGTAAGCGCTGTAGCGTCGCACAATAACATTCCGCGTTAATAGTTTGCCCATTGTTTGGTGAAAATCTCATCACACCACGCTGTTCTTCTCTTAGAGCCTCCATTCGTAGCCGCTGTGCTTTGCCGCGCGACCATGTGCAGAATGAAAGCGACTGCATCTATTACCACATGACTGAACGAAACCATTCAAGCCAGGGGAAGGCCAGTTCACTTTCATTTAATTCCCCTTGTATATTACACTGTTCACAAATTCACTACAATGCGGTTTAAATTCTTCGCACGGACGTAAGGTATAAGTAATGCTATGTAATAATCTAGAAATTTTGGAATAAAACGATTTTATCAAAGATGTTTGAAAAGGTCTTTAAAATGCCCTCAGCTCTGTACTAGGAGTGGTAGGATGATGTTCAAATTAGGGTCGGAAGCAAGACCTCCATTTCCCTTATCTTGTCAATCAGGGAAGGAAGGGAGGGGTCCTTCTGGTCCTCTTTTAACTTCCATTATAGTATTCAATTGGTTTGGTGGTGAAATAGACAGTAAAGATCCGCAAATTCAAGCCTCTATATTTCGAGGTGACCACGCTACTGCTGATACTGCTCTTGGTGTTAAGGTCAACGAACGCTGGATGCATTCATTTCTTTACATGCTATACACCCATTGGCACAATAAATAAATGAGACGCCAACGCAAAGTCATCAAACAGAAAAATCATATATTGTCCATTGTATCCAGTTTCGATTTCTTGACAAAATGCCAAAGGACGAGATACAATGATTAATCGAAGGTCATGTAATTGATATTATTATGGGAGCTTTTGTTTTGACGTCAGATGCAGAAAACATTGTGCTTTTTTTTATCTGTCCTCTATGACGTTAGTCTCTCTCTGTCTTTGTGTCTCTCTGTTCTTTAATATCTCTTTTGTCTGATAAGTTCGTTGTTGTTTTATTGCATTGGTTCAAACCAATTCAAACAAGCAGTCGCCCCCTTTTTTTGTCCTGCTCTGATGTTACGTTTCATTCTTTTCTTCTTTCTTTGTACCATATCGATAGAACTGCAGATGTCATGTTCCCGCTGTGTCGAACATCCAGGTTACATCATCCCAACTAGTTGGTTTTGCACAGACAGACATACCCACACCCACCCACCCACACACATTATATATATATATATATATATATATATATATATATATATATATATATATTTAGCGGAACACCTTAAAAATACACTTATCTTTCTCCAATCTCCCAGTCTTTTGTATTGCTTTTTGTCCAAATTTTTCTTGAACTTTACACTCAAACGTATTGGAAATAGCCGATGGAAAATTCGGACTTTGAATGGATGTTTCATACAGTACAACACAACATTCAAAACTTTTATCATACACCACACACACTGCGTATAAAACGTTTGTTATGCTTTACAGAACTCAATAGAAACCGTTTATCGTACATCTCAACTCTCCTTACAAGACGTTTATCACGTATCAGAAGACTTCATATAAATGTTTGGAATGTTTGAAAATGTTTGAATGTATACACATGTGCCCAGAAGTATTTGTAGCGTTGTGCTAAATCAATCAAAACGATGGATTTCCTTACTATGTTCGTAGCTGAGGTTAAAGTATTTACGGAAACGACTTGGGTTCTATCCTCGCTGTCGGCATTTAAAAAAATCTTTCGTAGACTACTGATGCGTTCTAAACTTATGAGAGAAAGTGTACAGAAATTGTTCTATCGAAAGTAAAGTTAAAAAAAAAACTGTGTAAGAAACGTATTTTTTACAGCATAAAAGAGTGGGAAACCAAATTAGGGGAAACATTATCGTAAAAGGGTGTTGGAGAAAGAATGTAAGACGAATATAAGAAAAAATATAAACCTCTAAGGAGACATGTAATTTGGAAATTTTTTTAAGGAGGAATTAGGTTGAAAATGAAAATGAAGGAAGCGAATAAAGGCCAAAGAAGAAATAACAAAAATATGTACAACATAGTTTTGACAGTACAACGGAAATTGAGACCAACCACAGGATCATAAAGAGTGAAAAACGCTTATTTTGGTCTGAAGAATCGGTTGTTATTGGCACAACATTAGTGACCAAGTTTGTTATTCAAGAATCTCAAATTGCCAATATTTCGTTTTATTAAAATTGTACTTGAGAAGTATTGAAAACCAGTAAGTATATTGAAAGAGGATACGTAAACTTTTGAGATAGAATCCGAAACAATAAATAAGGACGTGCAGTAGCACTCTTAGTTTTAAAGAGGTGTTTGATATATTGTATATCTGACACCAGTAAAATGTGAAATATCTTTTCAGAACAAAACAAAGGAGTATCTCCCATTTCCAGTTCATTAATATTAACGAGACCACTTTGCCCTGAGGGCCAAAGAAGATTCATTGCTATAATATAGTATATAGGTGACATATCCACCAATCTGCATGGGACCCATCTTTAGTAGATGAAAGCGGAAATATTACTGGATACGGGGAAAAATGATTGTAACAAACCGATTTTGACGGGAAGGTAGGGGATGACAGAGAAACGAGTGAGATGGGGAGGGGGACTGAAACGACGTAAATCCCTCGACGTTATTCTACATTCAGATCTCGACACGTTATAAAACGACTAACAAGAATCGATTTCTGTATCAAGACGTAAGAAATATTGTTCGAAATCTCCAAGGACATGCATAATTTCCCTCAGGACTTCAGAAAAATCAACCCATCTTCCTCCTCTCAGTTTGCCCTGTCCCTCTTCCCAAAAAAGACTACTCCACCCTTCCTAGCATCCCTCATCCCTCTCCCTGAAATCTCTAGATAACGAGTTGATTTATTTTCAGCAAATTCACAAGTCATGCTCCTTTGTTGGAACAACCCCGTCCTACCATATACGTACAATAAAAAAGAAAGGAAAAAAAAATGTGATGGTGAACGCTTACATTGTTCTTGTTTAACATAAGAGAAAAAACTGGATGACGGCCAAACGCATAATGAGACACCCTCCCCGCGCTTACTTCCAGTATTTGATATGCAAACTTTCTTTGATAAGAAAAGGGGGCGAACATGCTAACTATATACCCTGTATGAACACAGAAGATATTTTCTTTTATTCGTTTTAATGTTGAGTAAGCATCACAGTATGATCAGATTGTGTGATTAACAAAGCGGAACAACTAATCCCCCCCCCTCACTCCGAATTCTTCTCGACACTGTTGTATTTTATATTTCACGCTCTTATTTACAAAGTAGGAATGGAGATTTTGCAACTGTGGCCGAAACCAACATTTTGTGGTGAAGACCGTTGGAAAAGATCGGTTCATTTATTTCCAGGGCTGTAGCGATCTGAGTTAAATGAACCCCAATCTGGTACACAAAAGCACTGAGGCAAAGCAAGTTAGTTTAAAGATAGAAGGCAAGAAAAGAAAACTAAGTTTTAACATGCAACACTTTTAGATGTATTCCTTTCTCAACTCGTAAATCTTAACCTTCAAAAGTTAAAAACAAATCTGATTTGTAGTGTGCCCGTGTCAACGGAGACATACGGAACTATGGGGCAGGCCCTCTTTCTGGCTATTGTTTCTGTGATATTGTCTACACAGTAAAAAATGGTTGTGTTAATTCAACACAATGCGGTGTCCCAGCGTGACTACCACTTTTGTGTGTTAAATCAACACAACACAGGTGTTGATTTCGGTACTTGGAGAAAAAAAAATTAACGGCAGCAGCTAGATTTGAACATGGGTTGCTCAGTTAGAAGTCGAGCGCCTTGCCGACTTCGCTAAATTGTCAGACAGAAAGAGCACTAGATTGAAACAGTATAGAGGCTTAAAAAAAATGTTTCTGAATTCCAAACACAAAGAAAGTTACTCTCACGACTTATGCCATGAGTCAATCACTTTCCATTGTTCAATTAGAAATCACAATCCCCAGTAATTGAGAATATGTTCCATTTCTATGAAAGCAAGCGCAGCATTTGACATGTTGTTACTATAAGAAGGCAGAAATGCTGCTCAAGTGTTTCCCTGTCGCCATCTTACTTGCTTTCATAGAAATGGAATATTCTCAATGAATGGGAATTCTGGTTCCCATTTGACAAATAGGAAGTGATTAAACCATGGGATAAGTCGTGCAAGTAACTTTGTTTTGGGGGCTCAGTAACATATATCTGATCCAATACACTGTTTGAATCTATAGTGTAGTCATTTAATTCAAATGTTGTTCAGTAAATATCGTTTGTATCTAGTGTCTTTTCTGTCTGACGATTTAGCCAAGTCGGTACGACGCTCGACTTCTAACTGAGCAACCCATGTTCAAATCTCGCTGCAGCCATAACTTCTTTTTCACAGTACCGAAATCAACACCGTGTGTTGTGTTGATTTAACACACAAAAGTGGTAGTCACGCTGGGACACCGCATTGTGTTGAATTAACACAACTAATTTTTACAGTGTACGGTCCAAAGAAAATACAGATTGAACAAAATTATCCCAGATAACATCCCTAGCAGTATACGAATATCGGGCCGATATCGGGCTAATACTGGACCGATAACTCTGATGCCGATCCTGGTTGACCTTTCTGGTACAAATTTAGATCGTCATTGGGTTGTTACGATATTTCGTCATTCAATGCTATTCCTGAAACTTGAGAGAAACGTGTTCTATTTTAACCAGAGAACATGCAAAAATGAACTTAACAGATTAAAATGTGAAATTTAGAAAAAACAAATCACTGCCTGAAGATGAAGTAACTCCATAAATTTCTCTCAGTGAAAGAGTGCACTTTCCGATAGTGATCAATATTGTTCGACATTAATATCGGTAATATCGGCAAAAGTATTTGTCATTTGATATCGGTTAACAACAGCGATCGAAATCTCAAATCATTCGGGTCGACATCGGTGTGCTACTGAGGATTTTTCCTCAATATCTAGTTTGATATTACTTTAATTTTGACCTACTCAGATGGACTTGCTACTACAAAACTATTGTATTTCACTCTTCACTTTGCTTTACCTTAATTTTCACTAACTCAAGCCAACTTAATTCAGGAAGCATGTTTGAAGCTTGATATTATTTCGATTTTCACTTCTAAGAACTTGTTGCAAACACGATATAACAAGCTTGATATAAACTTGAAGATTTATTCAAACTTATTACAAGATAACCGACTTTTGTCGTAGGCTTTAATTCAAGATTACTCACTGGAAATGCCAAGTTCGAGCTAAGTTTGCTTGGCTGGTTGGTATTAGCTTCATATACAGAGGGAAAATGCCTTGAACATTGTAGTACATATTTTGAACCAAAAATTAAGGGCCTAGATGCAAAGTGATGAATATAAGTGACATTTTCTTTGTTTCTTCTTTAAGCCAGTTCATCTTTTACATATGACACGAAACATATGTGACATAAAAGGACACATTAAGGTTCATTGTATCAAAGAAGACATTCATCAGCACTGAACTACCACTGACTAGTGAGTTATTATTATTCCGCGAATGAGCCCAGGTAGGACTACGCTAAGTACTTAGAGCCGTTTTTTGCCTTTCTTTTTGCTCATATTTCTTTCTTTGTCTTTCTATGTCCTTTTCTTTCTTCTGTCCATGGTGCTCCAGTCTTTTTCCTATGTTTTCCTCTTCGCCAAGGCGCTAATTATGAATTTTCGCTCTAAAGATCTTCCTGTTTGAAATGTCTTCTTGTATTATTCTTGCTAATTTGAGCTCTTGTTTGATTTCACCGATCCAGTTCATAGTGTCTGTCTTCCCTTTTTCAACTATTTTGTTTTGTGAGATGATCAGGCTTCATTATTTTCATGTGTCCATAAAATTTAGTCTGCGTTTTCTAATGCCACTATGAATATATGTGCATGGTTTGATTTATCTTTGCTTCTCAGTCTGTATTGCTCACCTGTGAATATAGACCAAGAATGTTTCTTTTGATTTTCCGTTTCTTTTTATCAATGTTATGTCTGATTTCCTGTTGAGAATTAGTGTTTTGTGATCCATAAAGACATTCTGACTGTGTTTATAATGTCTTAGTTTGGAAATACATGTTTTATTGTAAACATTTTGGGTAAGACGAAATGCTGTTTCCATGTTCTGGTATCTGGTTTCGTTGGCTTTTGTTTCGGTTCCGTTTTTCTGTATTTTGTTTCCATGTGTTTTGATCTTTGTTTATTGCAAATTATATATTGTTGGTTTTTTCTTTTCGAATGATATCTGGAGGCCTATTATTATTATTATTATTATTAAAACGACCCGTATAGTTTAACTGATAATTTGTATAGTTTTAGAGAACTTCCGGTTTAGATCCAAGGTTTCTATATCTAACTACAAAATCTTTAGCGTGTGTTGATAATATATTCATGACAAAGTTTCGTAATCGAAGAATTCAAATAAGTATAACACATTGAATTAAGAGTTTAAACATTTTTCTCTCTTTTTTTTAATATAAAATAATATTAGGTAGAAATAAAATTTATTTTCATCAATAATCTTACCAAGCTCAAAATACGCAATTTGAATAATACATTTCACATAACCTTATTTCTCTTCCATACATAGTTCTTCATATATAATTATATATATATATAGTGTAAAGTAAAATTGAACATCAAGTAATGACAGTAATTGTTCAATTTTAGTTTATTTTCCGTTACAAGAGTTTCTCTAGTTGAGTTTTGCCTTTCCATCTACTTTCGTTTTAACCTCCTTTGTGTACGGGAAATTATACTTAACAAAGGAGTAGAAATCAATATGCGTAGGCAGACTAGTTTCATTAGATGACAAGTCTGCTTTCAGAACGAATAAAAAAAATTGGAAATTATGAAAATAAGTATTGAATGAAGAAAAATGTCTATAAGTCTATTCTGTGAACTTTCTTCAGAAATTTCAAAATTATACAGAAGCTAAATTTATAAACATTTTATTTTAGTATGTAGATACAAGAGGCAAAAATTACTAGTTTGTAAATGTGTTTTTCTCTCTACTTTTTAAAAAAAAAATCAAAAGAAATTTGTAGTAAATTGATAGAAAAAACAACAACAATGGGAACTATACACATGAAAACAGAAAGAAAAAAAATCCGGAAACCCGTCATGCTATTTTTCCCACCATAATCAGTCAGTGTTGGTAAGCATTCCTTTTCAATCAATCTGCATTTAACAAAAGTAATCTTCTTCCCCCCCTCCCACGTTCCTCGTCAGATAATTGGTCTCATTATAGAGAAACTGGAGCGATTGTTATGGGGAGAAATTGCTTTAGTCCGCCGGGTATGAAGAAAGACGGGGGTAGATTCGAATTGACTGTGGGAGTGCGCAGGAGTTGAAGCAGGACGGGAGGTGTGGTGGTGGGGGTATTAAGCGTATAATAATGACGATTCTGCTAGTGCACATCGTTCTCATTAGGGTGGGTGACAATATGGAGTTTTTCTTCGTCTTCTTTTCTTCTAATGTGAGCTTCCTTTCTTTCTTCTTTTCGATATTTGTTTGTCCTGCCTGCAGACATTTCTTAACGAAAAGAGTTTGAAAACAAACTGTAAAAGAAATTAGTAGCGCGTAAACACATTGATAGTTTTTTTTTCACTTCTCCCTTCATTTTTCATTCTCTCTGCTTCTCCGTCTCTCTCTTTAAAACTCTTTCAGTGGCGGCTCGTGCCTTAAATGGTAGGAGCGAAGTACTACCAAATAATTCAAACATAAATATAAACCAAATACTTGTAATTCTTGAACGCAATGAGTTATTCCTGAGCTTCCAGACCATGAGAAGTGGTTTGTAATTTCAACATTTCAGTTACTATCTCTGCACTCTCCTTCAGAGTTTTCTGAAGATGAGGACTGAAATGAAAGTGCTTGAAATATTGGTGATGTCAAACTACCTGACATGACTGGAAGATAAGACACAACGCACTCAGTTCATTAACCGTGAAAACATCAAGCAACGTACATTACAGTCTAGTTCATTTACCATTTAACCTAGATTTTCAGACTAAGCTGAGTTACTTACCTATGATACCACCCTTCGACGTTATTTCGTTACTGAGCATCTTCCTGGACTACCCACAAATATCTCCTACCATGATTCATTTCATGATACTAAGTTGTCGTTGTTTCAATTCATGACACATTTATTGTTTCTAAAATAACGTTTGAATGCTTTCTCAAGTGATTTGGTGCCTCACTAATTGTACTTGAATACTTGAAGATCCCCTACTTCTCGCTCTCTTGCTCCGTATGGATACAACTTAACAAACCAATTTAGTAAATAACCGGAGGAAAGAACGAGTTGAGTGAAATGCAATTTGAGAACAGATGCATTCGAATTTAATTCAGTAAAGGCCTCTTTGATTTGCACAGAATGTGCACAAGTATGTTGAAAATAAATTAAATCTAGATTTAGAATAATTATTATTCATTTTGTAAGTTCGGAAAAATCTGTGTAACTAAGTACCTGTTTAGAAGGGGTTGAAGTTTTGGTGGGATGTCTCATGTGGATCTGGGTATGATATAGTACTGTTATTGTTGCGAATCGCAGGAGATATAATACTGTTATTGTTACAGATTATATCACCGCTCTGTTGTGAGGGTAAGAGTATATTATAAAACAAACTTGCTGAATTCCTTCGTTAACTTCAGCAAGGTGAACGCATGTAGTTATAAATTATACGAATGTATCATATTAAGAATAGTAATAAAACTGAATGGTAAGTGCAAAATAGAGTAGAATACGCAAGAGATAAAAGCGTGAACGATACGTAAAAAGAAAGAAGAAATAAAAAAGGATACGAACAGAAATGTCAAATATAAAAGCTAACTAAACATCCGCTTATTACTCTTATTAATAGGCATGAGTACTATTTCTATACCCTTGTATTCACATAAGTTAACTCTTGTATTGTGTTTCGTAAATTTTGCATAACTTGTAATAACGTTACTCGCATGCGTCTTTTCGGGAATTCGAAACTAAAATAAAATTTAGAAAAGAATCCTGTGCATTTCTTTTAGATAACACGATATGGAATTGGTTGATAATTTTGTCATAAATTTTGAGTTTTATCCTAAGCCAGTTTTCTCGAACTCATTAATAATACACTAGAGTCCTGTTAATCCGAACTAATTGGGGCTGTGCCCTGTTCGGATTAGCAAAATTTCGAAATAATCGGACCTACACTTTTTTAGTAGGCTTATGTCCTTGAGATTTTTATAATGAACAGTACCGTACTTTAATTACAGTACGTAATTAAAATTGTACACTGTACTTTGAGTTCATTTTTTTGTACGTTGTATATAAAATACACGTTTTTACATTAAAAAAAAACTATTTTCTTTTTCCCCTCTTGAGTTAAAGTTAAAAATAATTTGGCATATTTTCCCTGGGCTCTGTTCGGTTTATCTGGATTTTCGGATTAGCGGGACTCTACTGTAATTGGAAAGTGCATTCACCGTTTCTACTGTTTCTATAGATCTAAAGTGAATGTAAATTGGTTGCTATTTCTTAAAAAAAGAAGAAGAAAGAACTATATGAAGAAAACATGTTACAGTTCAAGTCAGGTTGAGGAAGCGCTTACTAGTTAGGTAGGAAAACTTCGGTCAGATTCTTTCCTAGAATCAATTTGGACACTTGAGACGCTAACGACCTGGCAAATAGGACAAGGAGATCAAATGTATTTTCCAGTTCTCTTTTCTCTCGAAGTTCCTAGGCCACAAAAATTTCCAAAAACACTAAGAATAGAGGATGTATAAGCAATTCTAACTGGTGGGAATGTGAAATATATCACCATCATCATTCGCCATGATATGTACCGGCAGTTTTAGGCTCTGCACAAGGAAATTTAGCGTTCTATAAATGTCGTCGTTTTATCTAAGTCTTGCGTTTTTCGTTTTGTCTTCGCGTGCTGTCGTTTCCAAGTTAATACTGTCATTTTTAACCTTACTCATGTTGATCATTCTGACTTAGAGTTTCCTCTTCATTCTCTCTCCAGATGAATGCTGGAATGGCATTTTAAATTAACACCAGGATTGGTAAATCTTCTATCCTTAGCGTGCATTGTAAAAAAGTACATTTCTTTTGCATTTGAAAAAGTACATACCCTAAAGTGTATCATATTCGACCACTTCATGTACTTCTTCATTTAAACACTTTTTATTTTAGCAAAATTCTTGTACAATTTTCTCACCCAGGCCATAATGTATACATAAGCAATTTTGGTGAGCTCGGAAAGAAGGAGGAGATAACTTGGTAGTAGAGAGAGGTGGGAGACCTGGACGTCTCGCTGATAGCTTATTACTTGAATAAACTGAACCACTTGGAACCAAGTGAATTTATTACATTTCTCCCTGTATGACATATTAAGAAAACACATCTTAAAATGAGTTATTCAGAGTTAATTAGGATTCAAAGTGAATCAAATTGTACAGGAAGTGTTTATAAAGTTATTCTGTAAAACAAAAGTGCAAGAAGCGTTAAAAATTAATCTTCAGAAAGACCTGATAAACTCTCTACACTTCTAATACATCTTATTTACAGGTGTTAAGTAAAACGGTAACAAAATTAGAATAGATATTTATTCGTCTGTGTAGTACATACAGGTGGTGACCTGTGATACATAATAAGACTTGTCAATGTTTCTATACATGAGACAGGAACCGAGCCGCCGTAGCTCAGTGGTAGAGTGTTGGCGTAGCATTTCGGAGGTCGTGGATTCGAGCCCAGCTGCCGACCAACCTGACTGAAGTTTTGCCATGGTTTTTCCTCAGTCACACCATGCAAAATGCCAGGATGACACCTTCAACATAGGCTCTGGGCTACACCTTCTCGAATCCTTTTCCCTCCCCTATCCCGGCCTGAGCCTTAGATGCCTACAGGCCATAAATAAATAAAATTCATTCACATGAGACAGGATATTTAATTTTAAAAGTTACGTACAATTAACATCACTATAAATTATTATATAAGTCATCATTCAAATAATCATTGACAGTATAATAACCCTTATTTACCAGCAAACTAAAAAAGCTCAGATTTAAATTTATTACATTTTCAGTACTTTTCAGATAATTTCGTAGTTGAGTGTACAATCTGAGACTGAATAGTTGCAAAAATTTGTCTTTCTGGGAAAATGTTTCTATTTTGACTGGTACGGTAATTGTGTATATTTGTCGTATAAGTAAATCAGTACAAGAACCCCTTTGGGGTAAAGGGAAGAGTGACGCAGGAATTCAACTCACAAAAGAAGTGATATCCATTTTGCGAGGGACTTTCTTTGTGTTACTACGACGGAATTGTTCCCTTTGTAATAAAATTTATAAAATTAAAAGACTCAGTATCCTCCCTTCCCCCATAGTGACACAAAGAAAGTCACTCGTAACATGGATATCACTTCTTTTGTGAGTAGAATTCTTACGTCACTCTCCCCTTTACCCCGAAGGGGTTTTTGTAGTTATATCACTATATTGTAAGAATGCATATTAAAAAAAAAGTGCATACGAAAGCCTTTATACAAAAGGTCGATTTTGGACCATGGTATCTCGAAAACGGTAACTCATATGAAAAAGATAAGCAACAATTTACGTACTTCTACGAGGCCCGCGACTGACCCCCAGAACCCCCTGGTACCACCCATTTTTTTGCTAAAGCAAAAAGACAGACAGAATGACAGAGGCCCTTTTCTATTATTTGTGAAAATTCTGTGATTGGGCTAAAAAAAAAGTCATACCTTTTGAATCCCATCATCGATTTGACGTGTGATACACCGTTTGAAAGGCATTGAAGCGTAGATTACGATTCCGGAAGTTTTGGCCTCCTAAGTGGTCTGAGGTCAGTGCTATCACCAGAAATGTGAAATTCTTATTTTTTTTTAACCACCCAAATGGGTTCCAGGGAGGTTCTACGGGTACCGACTCATTTTTTTCTGTCTTAGTATGGCAAAGAGCTTTCAAATTCAAGTTCAAGCATCAAAATCGAGCTTATAGTTCACTAGATCCGAAAATAGCTGTATATATTATGTGAGTGCCGCTAACAGACTCGTTTTTTCGTGGTAAGTGACTATTTTGCTTTGTAAATATTACGCTTTTATAAATACCTATATAGGCACGGAAGTGTTAGAATTTTTTGAGACCTAAATACATCATTACATGATGATCTAGAACTCATGTTAAGAATAATTTGATCAATATTCTTTTGTAAACAAAAAGTATTTGCACTAACATGAGATGCAGCACAAAATATTATTCCAAAGCTATTAAGAGCACAGAGCATTTATTAAGATAAAGAGATCAGAGTTTGTCGGGAGACAGCATCTTGTATTCAATACATGATGAAGCAGGCACCATTCATTTTTAATAAATTTGAGAATTTGGTTATCCCATTTTAGCTTTTCGTTTATAGTTACACCTAACAATTTCCTTTTAGAAGTGTATTCCAGACTTAAAAATTTAGTATTATGGGCGAAAATGTAAACGGTCGATGAGGAAGATGAAAATATAGGATGTTCAGACTATTTTATTGAAGTTCACTCTATTAATCTCGCAATCATTGATTTTAAGTTACTTTCCGCTTCCTGATGAATGTTTCTAGTTACTAAAACATTTACATCATCAGCACACAAACTACATTTTCTTAATCTATGAACTGACACAAATCATTCATATACAAAATAAATAATGTAGGTCCTTGAATAGAACCATGAGGAATACCGTTGTTAATTTCAGCCACTGACGAATGAAATACCTTGTTTCTCTAATCAAGGGTCACAGAGATGTGTACTATCTGCTTTGTATTACTCAAGTACGATAAAAAACAATCATGTAATACACCTCTGATACCGTGCTGATATAGTTTGGTTAATGAAGTCAAGTGATGCACATTGTCAAATGCCTTAGAAAAATCTATAACTACACCTATTGGATTTTATGTAAGGTATCTGAAACTTTTTATACAAAGTCAAACAGTGCAGTATCGATAGATTTTTTTTCTTTTGAAAACCATGTTGGCAAAGAGAAATCAACTTGTGTGTAGATGGAAAGTTATTTAAACGTGTCAGCATCGCGTTTTGAAAATACTGACAAAATACAAATGAGACGATAATTTTGCGTATATGTAATACATCCTTTCTTGTGTGATGGAATATTTTTCAGCAATTTTTAGTTTGCTTGAGAAAACATCTGACTCAAAAGACCTATTTATAAGATAACAAAGCTGGTCTCCAATTAAATGTATACACCTTTCAATAACAGTAGACCGAATTTCGTCCAGACTTGTTGAATTTGTGTTGGACAGCTTCTAAATATGAGTGGATAATTCTTCTGTTGTAACTGGAGTTAGAAACATACTTTGCTCCAATGAAGTTTGCTTATTTAGATACCGGATTCCACGCTGTGCAGATACAGTCTTCGAAAAATGATTTTTAAATGCTTCTGCCATATCTTTGGGTTTAATGATTAACCTACTGTTAATAGATACACTACAAATTTCATTTCTTACTCTTTGACTTATATTTTGATTTATTAAATTCCACTAAGTTTGAATATAATTGCTAGCCCTATTAATTAAACGATCATAATAGTCCCTTTTTCTGCAGCTCGCACAACTTTCTTGTGTATGTGTGGTTTTTTTTATAAATATTTGTGTTATCAAGTACCTTACTTGGCAAATTAGTAGAACGTCGGTTTAGTTTGTTATACTGAAATAGTTTCTGCTTGGAAATTTTTATTCCGAACGATAACCAGTCTTTATTCTAAATTTCAGAAAATATGTCTATATATTTTCTGAAAGTACATTTTGTTTCTCGGGACTACAAAGTACTAAAATAATGCCTTTTATATATGAAAAAAATAAATCTGTAGAGTATAATATTTACATGATGTGCAGGAAGCGTATTTACATCCTGATCTTTTTAAAAAAGTCTTCTTCGTGTGAAAGAGGAAAAAATTCTTCTTTTCCCTCCATAATATGAATAAAAGTATTATGTTTACAGCCTCACTGGTGTATCAGTTATGGTCGCGGATGATAAAATGTAAATTATTAGTTTCGCTATTTATGAATTAAGTTTAGTTATGACGACTTGATTACGTTAGGTCCAGACCCTGGGAAGCATCTAAAGGTCATCCATGACACTCTGAGACTTATAACTAACCTATTTCTTATCTAAGTAGCACACTAAAATAAATATAGGTAATATATTTATCCGCAGTTGAATATTTATTCCACAAGACTTCTAGATTACTTATCAGGTTCCACTAGCACATCACATACAGCTTTTTGTAACATATTTCTTATTTGCTTATTCCACAAGACTTCAGATTTATTACAGGATAAGTCTAGTCACCACCTAGAAATTTAAATTAATTTTATTTTTATATTTAAAAACAATCACATTTCTTCTTGTTGCAACTCATTTAAGAGTACTTATCCATTCCGTCCTAGCTCAAAGTTATTGCTTTCTCCTATGAGAGCTGTACAATTTTCAGTATTAACATTCTGTTTTTTTAAAGACATATGTGCAGTTAACTTTATCTTCGGGCATATTGCCTTTAAATCTGCTGCTGGTAATTCCAGCTTTTCTTGAATGAATAAGGAACAAGAAGAAGAAGAAGAGGGGAAAATATAAGACGTTTCATGAAGACGCTTGTCTTTGCTGCTCCAATGTCAGTTCGTCTATCATTTAACATTCAAGCCCCGGGGCAATTTCAGCAGAAGGAAGACTCAAAGCTAGAACTTTCTCAAATTTGCAGAAGAGTCTTTCTTTCCTTTTGTTTTAAACTTCGTTTGTTAACAAGACATGATTTCATTTGCTTTAAGGCATTTCCAAGAAATTTCCTCTTCCAAGAAAAAGCAGTTGAGTTGAGGTAAGAAGATTCTTTATTATCCTAAGAAGAGAAAACTATCTTCTTAACATTTGTATACCTTCTTGGCATTTGTATTAGCTGTCAAGTCAAATATGTTATCTTAAGGATGTATACGAGCTCAACCATACCTTTGAAAGTTTAAATCATTTGATTTTTGTTTGTTACTCTTGATACGAAAACAGAAATAAACTTTTTCTATAGTCTGATGAATAAAAAGTTTAGAAAAAAAAAATAGTTATCAAATGGTTTGATTATATATTGGATATTGTAAAGAGATAAGGAAGAGAGAGAAACAAAAGTGAAGACAATTAATGGAGGAATGATGAGAGTCTGACAGGAAAAAGGAAAAGTCTATGTTGTGCTGATCAGGAAGAAGCTGGAACAGATGGAGAATGAATGTAAGTACTTGGATACCTTGGTGATTTTCAGAGTGGAAGTTATACAAAGAGAACAACAAACAGAATTGCAAAGTGTTTGATATGGAGTATGGTTTTGAAATGCTCAGAGTCACGGATGATAAGAAAGGAGAAAGAAAGGATGCCAAAAAATAGAAATGTGGATGTGGGGAAACATGGAGTGACAGTGGAAGCAAAGAAGGAAATAAAAGCTAAGCTATGTTTGATAAACCTTGAGATGATGCGAAAGAAGAAAGTTTGGAATTATTGATGGTTGTGGAGAAGAAGAAATGAGCTACCGGTTGGTGAAAGAAGAAGAGCACGACACGGAGAGTTAGAGAATCAGTCTAATCAGCTGGACTTGTTCTAGAATAGGACAACTCAAGAATAAAAAGAAGAGTTATATTGTATGAAGAGGAAACGTGATTTTCAATTAAGAAGATAGGAAAGCTTCAAAATATGTATATAAAGAAGAACCGGAAGAAGCTGTTCTACTAATACATAATGACAAATGTCTGGTGAGGATAGCTGGAAAAAGACTAATGCTGGAGAAACTAAAGAATAGAAAAGAAAAGGTTGTACAGGATAAGCAAATTTCGTGCTGGTGTTGTTCATATTTTGCTCAGGGCAGATTGCGATACTGACCTATCTCTTGTGTACGACAATCCTAACATTTTGTTAACTTTTACTTAGTCTAGGGACGCACTAGCAATTATTTCTGGGTGTTTTTTTTTAATTGATAAAATGAACCTCATACTTCTATATGACTGCGCGCGCACTGGCAATGTTTAAAATCACCGCGAGGAGAGAAACAGAACGTGTGTTTAAACCTCTCCACGCGCACTAACAACTGAATTGCTCAATTCGGTGGCTGCGGTTTGCACACCCTCAGAAAGAAGTAATTAGAAATAATAACACAGTAAGAAGTAATGTATTTATTAGCGGTGTGTTTTGCAAGAAAAGTATGTAATCGTTCATTGCTGAATTATTTATATTTGAAGTAAAAAAGACCAGAAAGGGGCCACGGTGGCTCAGTTGGTAGAGCACTCACCTCTGGTACTAGGGGTCGTCGGATCGATCCCTGCTCATGCCATGTGAGCTTGTGGCGGACAAACACCGTGTGCGTGGGTTTTCTCGGGGTGCTCCCGTTTCCTCCCACGTTCTTCATTCCACCAATTCATCTCATCATCATCCATACGGCCTGAGCCATAGTTGCCTAAAGGCCTTAAAATAAATCTAATTCATTTCACCAGAAAGCAATTAGACAAAATCCAGAAACTTGGAAGTGATTTTAAAATAAGAAATATTTATATTTTATGTTCAAACATATAATAATGGAAGTAGTTTATTAAGTTCAAGACTTGTTATTTTTTCTGTAACAACTTCGGAGTTATATTTCATCATTGTAAAATTGTCTCAAAATTATTTCGTGAAGTAAATATTTGACTTAAGTCAGCAATATCGTAGTGCAAGATTCTTGAAATGGCGGACTCCAGTCCAGATCCGGACTCCGAAGACAATTTTCCCGGACCTCCATGCTTTAATATGAATTGGATTTTTATTTATGGTCTTTTGACATCTTTGGCGCACACCGGGTTTACTACGATGTTACGAATAATATGTGAATGTTTTGTATTATATGTATACCCTCCAGTTGCAACGGAAAGCAGACAGGTGTTATGTAAATCCAAGGTAATTTGTGCCTTGTTTACTTTTTAATTTTTGTAATTGTTCTAAAAAATATACGGAGTAACCAATAAATGTACTGTCTTACTGTTCTGATTGAATTTATTTATGACCCTTAGACATCTATAGTTTTAGCCGGAATAAGGGAAGGAGACGGCCGGTACCTAAGTTGAAGATAAGATAAGGTAAAATTAATTGTATGTGCGGTAACAGCACTATGGCTTACGCGCATTCCGATTTGAGTTGAAGATACCTACTCGTAATTTGCATGTTGTGGCTGAGGAAAAACCTTAGTCGGGATGGTCGCCCTCTGGTATAGAACCCAGGAACTCCCGAATATGAAGCGAACGTTCTACCAACTGAGCTAAGGCCACTCGGTCTTACTGTTCTGTCTTTCTCATAGTCGACTGAGTGTCGACTAAGGCATTTTGATTGCAATATTTCCATCATTCCGGGCCCCAGGAGAAAGTAATATAAGACTTAATCCTGACTCTCCTAGTGTTTTAATGTTACAACCAATCTCTCTTGTGGTGGTATGCAGCCAGTCCAAGAGTAGTGTTTTGGTACGATATGCTATGACCAAGAGCCAATAACAAGTTATAAAACCTTTCTATCCTTTCTTATCTATCTCGCAATGATTAAAGAACTTATTTCATCTCTCAAAGATGCAAAGACCCATCCTCCGTGATTTAGATGTTAATCGGTGAGGACTTCGCATTGGTAATGGGTAGGCACGCGGATTCGAACTCCACGGTCGACCATCCTGACAGGTTTTCCAGGTGTTCCCTCGCTTTCACCAAGCAAATACTGGGAATGGTACCTTAAGTAAGATCCTGGGCTGATACCTTCTCCATGCTCTACCTATCCTATCCTGACCTGAGATAAAGATGCCAAAAGGCCATAAATAAATTCAAAGATGCATTTATTTGATAACATTGTCCCTTTGAAAGTCTCTGGCTTGCAATTGGATGAACCCAATGACCTTGCAGGTTGGTTTTTGAATTTTAGAGTTCGCATCTAGTGTAATCGAGACGGGCCGAAGTCATTAATTACTAAAATGGCCCAAAATTCAAAGTTTACAATTAAAAAAAAAAGAAAGAAAGAAAATTAGAGCACAACATGCAGTTATTTATTTGAAATCCATTTCGATGTTGAGCAACTAAAATCTCCTAGTGCCCACAGCTTAAAATTTTTAGTGATTTTTGAATCAAGTTATTTTTTTTTTTCAATTTTTAATTACCAGTGCGCGCATAGGCTAATACAGGAATTATTCCTTCAATTTCTAAAGAAATACAAACAAGCCATGGAGACAAATGTGAAAGAAATTACTTGTGACAAAACCCGGCTGCCACATAGTGAATTGCTTATGAAGCTTGTTCATTGCTTTGAAGTGATAGTAGCATGAGTGAAGTGTTGAATGTGACCTACTGATTTCTCGACACAGTGATCCAGAGAAAGAGAGAGAGACAGAGAGGGGAGGAGAGGAGGGAGCATATAGACACAGTCTCTCTTTTTTTCTCCCCCAACAGGATGCTACCAATTCTCTTCTGTTGTTAATGACGACGAGCAACTTGATAAATTGGAAAGATGATTTTTGTGCGGTAGAGTTTGCAGCCCATTAATTTTAACCTTTTCGTGGTCGATTTGTTGGGGGTAGCACTTCATTTTTCTTTTTTTTTCCCTCGCCTCCAGTTCTTTTCTGTTACAGAGGAAGAGAGAGAAAGAGAGAGAGAGAGAGAGAGAAAAAGAGATACCAGTACTCATGTTGTCACTGTGAAATACTTCTTTACTTTTTTTGTGTGTCATACGCAGACACACTCTAGATATCGATTTTCTTTTACTGGCTCGTGAAATTAGAGTTGATCCAGAGCTCCACTGCTTTTTCGGTTATGTTTTATCCAGAGTACTGAGAACAGGAAGTACGCCATCATTTTCTGTTAGGGGCGAATGCTATAGGAAGAAGTGTCAGTGAAGAAAATGTTCTTTTATATCCATTTCGAGGACGCTTTTCTTTTCTTCTAAAGAGAATTAAACAGCTATTTACGAGGGTATTTGTGCAGATTGATAGTATAATAGAAATCGTTTACAGACACTAAAATTAATGTTGGCATGTTGAAGTTTCAGTATAAAAATTAACACGCAGTTCACAGAAAATGACCAATGAATGTGTTTTCTAAATCCGATTAGTTTCCTAATATGGTAATAACAAACACAGTTTTTATACATAGATTCAAAGTTAACGTTCAATATATGTTAGTTTTGGACTAAGATACATTCTTAATTTGTCATTTCGAATGCATCTGAGTGTACAATCCAATGGTTATAATTGAACCAAGTTCTTTAGAAAGGATTGCATTTTTATTTTTCATTTTAGAAACCACATTTTAGCGCACTTAAACTGAGAATCAAAGAAAAGTCCTGGTTCCTTTTGATCACTTGTGTTTTACTTGTCGTTTCCTAATTATTATTTGAACACTTCTTCTTGTACAACTTTATACACTTTTTCTTCTTAAAGCTGAAAGTGAATCAATATGATATTTTGATATTTTAGGGATAAAACTTGAATTATCTCGTTGACAGCCTATTGCTTGAATCAAATGAATTACAAAGAATGTAAATTCGTCATTGTTCTCGCTATATATTGAAGAAAAATGAGTGAACTGAAGTTTATCTGCCTTATATTGTAAAAGAAAAGTGTACAATAACTATCTAAAAATAATTATTGCGCAAATGCGTTCTAAATTCAACTTCAGGAAGACATAGATCTGATATAGTAACACAAGAAGCTACAAGAAGGTCTTTGTATACTTGTAATAAAACTTTCGCAAGCATTAGCCTATTATGGAAAATGTAAGTCAATATAAGAGCTAATGATTGCTAGTTACCCAACCTACACGTTGTGTAATATAACACATAGGCAATTTGGTTTCGAATCGGTTCTGGCAAGTAAATTGGTTTCTTATTTCGCCTTGGTCCGACATTTCGATCGAAGTTTGTTTTTTTTCCTTCAATTTCCCGAAAAAAGAAAACTGGAGCGATATCTGGAGGACTTCTTGACCATTCCTTTCTCCGTATTTTACATTTTTCCCGGAGGTATGAGACCAGGTTCCTATGTTATTACTAGATTGTCAATTTTTCATGAGGTATTTTTAAGGCCTAGTGTAATCTCCTATCACTACTGCAGGGAAACACTGTCCTCAACACTTGAGACGAGCCTTGAATGAGTATATTGTTAATACAAAAACTGAGTAAAGAAAGCATATGTAATTCAGACCTTCTCTTGAACTATGTTTTCTTTCATTTCTCGTTTATAATTTTAAACCCAACACTATTTTGAACTCTAGTCGATTAAAAATAATGGAAATTTTGACCGAGCCGCAATCAAATTGCAACAGAAAGTCCAACAGTTGTTTCTTATTGAAAAAGAAATGTGATAAAAAACGATGGAATAAAGTTTACCAACGCTACTGTTGTCATAAGGCCGCCGTAATGGAATTTAGCAGTTATCTGAATGTATGCATTTTCCGACCAACACGTGACCCGTGAAAGTTTTTCCTCTTAGCTGTTGTTAAGGTAATCAAATTGTACACAATGTATCAGATTTATACGAATTGCAGCCAATTGTAAGGTAACTGAGAACTACATTTTAGGGCAACTCACTGATATTATGATTTGTGTTCGTAAACGTGCATAGATAGTGAATAGATTCATTCATTTTAGCAAAGAGAGGGCGTGGCATAACCTACAGGGCTCTCTGTTGTTCTCTCATATCTCTTCCATGAGTCAAGCGTCCTCGTTCCTTCACACTTTTCATAAGCACCTGCTCAATTACTAAGTTAGTTAACAGACCATCCCTGTGAATATCCTTCACAGAACTTCCGGTACACATCAGATGAATGTTCTAACTCCAACATATTCTACAGATACAATCGACAACGTGTAGTGTATGCTCTATGTCCACTTGCTGCAAAGAATGGATGCATGTCCTTCACAACTGCCAAATGCATCAACCAGTTTCCAGTGCGTTCAGCCTTTATAAATCTTTGAACCTGTTCTACCATTTTCATATACTGAGGCCATAATGAGGCCGTCCTGTATTCTTTCAAAAATGATACAAGAGATGAAATCTTCTGTTTTTAAGTTTTCCACTGCATCTGTTGCAACTAGGAACACCTTTATTCAAGCATATCTGACAGTACCGACCGTGCAACAGTGACAGCTGGATCATTTTCACAGTCAATGGCTTCTCTGAAAAGTAGTGTAAACAGAGACTGGAATATTATAAGATGTCCACTATCGCCCTTGCCACTGCCTTTCCAGAAAGTATATGCTTTACAACACTGTTGTCATAAATAAGTTCCAAAACCTCTTTGAGTCCAGACCCTGCCATGATGTGCCCGATGGATCCTACGAAGCTCATCAGCAGATGAAGTCCACCCAGACGTATAACCACTTTCTTCAAGGGACTATCTTCACTTTTATTCGCTATATCCAAGTGCTTTATGAAAGAATCGAATGTCCGTATGGGAATGTCATTATTCTTCAGGACATGACCACACACGAACATCAAGGTAGAATATATGCAAGACTCATTTGATGGGCCCAAGTCTATCATAGGAAGGAAAGTTACAGATGACTTCCCAGGATGAACTCCTTTCATAGGGATTTATCATGTACCGTGCCACATGGGAACAGGACACTCTAAAGCGTGAGACATACTCCACATCCAGTCAATGTCCTCAGTTGTGTCGGTAAATGGTATACTTTCTTTAATAAAAGATGTGGGCGGTATGTCAGATGTCGGAATCTTCTTGCAAGTGCTGGGTAATCTTTGATATTAGTTCGAGCTATCTCATGAATATCTTTAATTGATATATCGTGACGAGGCACTTTGGTTCTAATCTGAACTCCTGGAGTGGTCACTGCAATTATACCCATTCCGTGAAATGTCCCATACCCATCTACAGTTTGGATGATATGGTCCACATTGTCTGCTGCATACTGAACAAAACTTCCTTGGGCCAAATCATGGAGGACAGATCTATTTGTCTCTGCTGCACACAGTTGATAACGTTGTACTTCAGAATACGAACGGGAAGATCCCATTGCATCAAAGACTGTCCGACTGCTGCGATTTTTGTTTCCTTCTCTTTTTCCCTGTCACTAGAGCACTTAAAAACCATCTTAGAATTTCAGGTAAGAATTCCAAATTATTCGCAGCATCATGAATATCTTCAGGACTAGCATATTCATGAACTATCACAGCACGCTCTTTGATTTCACTTCTAAGAATTTTTGCAGCTGTTCCAATGAGTAGACTTTTCTCCTCCTCTGATCCGGTCGACTTGTGTCGATAGTAGTCACGCAAGATAGCTTCAGCTGTTTTTCTTAAGGTCACAATGTCTGGGACTCCGGCAACTGTTGAAATAATTACCTCATCTCCAAAGTGCTCCAAGAGACATTTCTTCATATATATACTTTGCTGTATGGTTCTAGAGTGTTATCAGGGAGGTCCACAAGCTCTGTGACAGTGTTTTGTTCTTCGTCGTTCTCTTCAAGGTAGGAGACAACTTTGAGGAATGCTTCATAGCGCTGCCTGTCTCCTGAACGGCCAGCAATATCAGCAGTTTTCCTAGAGTATTTGAAAGAGATTTATTTTCCTGTTCTGAAGTTCACAGAACACTGCTGATGATAACAGGCATCTGCTGCATGAAGGTGTCCAACCATTTCAATTCTGCTCTTCACAGTATTAGCCCATTCGTCTTTTCGCTCTTCACATTTAGCCAAGATGTTTTTTCTCTAACTCAAATGTCCGTACAGGAAACGCTTTCTCTTTTGTGAAGAAATAGGAGGCGATCGTAGCTCCACAGAAAATTAAGTTTCTCCTCAAATCAAAAGATCCTTCCTGTGATCGTAAAACACGTGGCGTGGATGGTGCATTGCTTGGTTGTTGGACATTGAAATAAGATTTTAGACTAGTTATCCGCGATCTACACTTCTTGTGCACTTTTTGGTCAACTTTAAGGTGAAACTCACTAATTTTTCTCTCTTTACAAGCTCGGTGTATTCCTTGAATTCCCTTTTTCTTCAGATTTGAAATTTCGTCGCTTTTCTGAAAGAGTTCATTACAAACAAAGCACTTCTTTTCACACTCCATGATTATATAATTACAGCAAATTATATGCCCCAGAACACACAGATGACATTGTACATGAATTGTAAAATCACTTTAGAACTAAAAACACTTATTTGTTTTACAAATTGAAATGTAATTTAACTATGTGCTTGCTTTTTTAAAATGCTTTATGATTGTACACTACAGTTGACACCTCAAACATATATCACTATTTTACAATATTCTCTTCTGTCCGCTGTCAGATCAGATGTGTTTACTTGTAAAACTTCAATACAGGTAAAGATGAAGCAACCATCATTGCCAATTTTATATTCGTTCAAAACCATTGCAAACCTTATTCTTTCAATGACTTTCGGAATGGCTTTCCAGATGGTTTTGAGTTTCCAACTTCATAATATCTCATAACAGCTATCCTTCTGTTGAACATTGCCAGCAAATCTTGAAAAATATAAGTTAAATTAAACAATTAACATTGTTTAAATAAAATGGTCGCATACAACTTAATTGTATATCATAAATATTAGAGATAACACAATTCTTGTTCCAGTAACGGTTTTTCATACAATGAATGAAACGATAGAAGGAGTACCGGTGTTAGACATGGCATTTTGCTCTTTGTTGACTTGGAATTGGCTACAGTTGGTAACAGTTGTATTAAAGATGTGGCATTTTATTATCTTTACAATCATTATGAAGTTCAATTTCTCATTTGAGTCACGTGTTGGTCGGAAAATGCATAAATTTTCAGATAAGTGCTAAATTCCATTATGGCGGCCTTATGACAACAGTGGAGTTGGTAAACTTTATTCCATCGTTTTTATAACATTTTTTTTCTTCAATAAGAAACAACTGTCAGACTTTCTGTTGCAATTTGTTTGCGGTTTGACTTTATTTTTACCCGACTATATCTCACAATGACGATATTACAGTTAAATTCTTGGGCTACGAAACACCTTATTGTAATGTATTTACCGCAATAAACTCCAGAGATTTAATTCTTTTTCCGGAATTAGGTTATTTGGATGCCATTTCCAGTTTTAAAAAATTATGAAATAATATTAGTTTATTTTTGTAAGTTTTCATACTTATTTAAAAGAAGAAAACAGCATGCGATTGCCTTTAAATTATAGGCGTCTTTGAAAATGATGGTATTGTAAAACCCACGACTTTATTTTAGCACCACCGGAATCTTGGTTAAAAGGAGCATCTGAGTGAGAGTTAGAGACAATTTCACCGTGGTAATTGCGGTTACAGATCTACTAAAATCAATAGGTGGGGGTTTTACTACAAAATGTCTTCAACATTGCAAGCATTAAGAACTTTATCCTGTTACCGCTTTCCTCTTTCATCAAGCGCATTATGATTATTATTATACAACTATTATCTAAAGTTAGGAACGTCTAATGTCGGCTGTAACAATTCAACTCACAGCATTATAGGTCTTCTGGTCGCGTATGTCTGTCGTTAAGTCCCGCCAGATGGCTACCGAAACCCATCAACTGTATCTATAGAAGTCATTGCCTTTGATTGCTCTACCATTAAGTGTTCGCTACCGGCTGCACTGAAGACGCTTGTCCTTATTTTCTTTTTTCCCGAGGTCAGTTCTTAGCATGACAGAAAAGGGGCAAAGACAACCGTAAAGAGAATGACAAATTTGATAAAAGTGATTCAGATTGTAATGAATTAAAAAATTATAGTTAAAAGAGAAATCGTGCATATTGAACACACGCAGAGAGTGGCAGTGTTTGTGACCCGTTCTCTAGCGTGAGACAAACTGACTGAGGCTGGTATGTGAAATGTTATTATCAGGCGAACGTCTGTCTCCATTGAAGATAGGACAAGATTCTTACATTTTATGGAGCCGACATACTGTGAATTACTATAAGTTAGTGAAATATTGTATACTACACATAGAACGAAACCATAAAAATGACTTCTCGTGACCTGTGTTTGTCTATGAGAACTCACAATGGTGATAACAGCAAATTGCACAATATAAAATGCAAATTAGACTAATTCGTACTTTGTTATCGAGAGATTTGCGTTGGTGCAAATTCTGTAGAGCCTGCAGGATGTCTACATCAAATTCTGATAACGTTCACCTTAGATTTCACCACTGAGCTACAATAGATGACATGAATCGGGATGGGGCAGTATAATTCTCACGACTTTAGTTGTAAATTCGAATGTTTAATTGAAGTTTCAACTTTTATCTGTGGATCGTTTCTTTAGTGAACGTTGACATTACTCTGTATCATGTACGCTATTTGTTGTGATCAATTGGTTCTATTTTTGGTAAGACATAATGTTAATCAGCTGAAATATTTTTGCTACAACGCTAATATCTTGTGAAATAAGATTGCTACATCCTTCAATTACCTGAGCCATTAAAAATGATTCTTGTTAAAACTTCCTTCTTATCATTACCATTAGTGTTCAAACGATAGCGACAAGTCTTGGTTGAATCTTTTGCATTCGTTCCAATCCTGCGCTCTCCTTTTGATTTTACGATTTTTCTCTTGCAACTTTTTTGTTTTTACCCAGGGTTGCCAATGTAATTTACTTGTCATGTTTATCACGTAATTTACGTGGTGTAGAAAATAAGTTATTTTTACGCAGATAGAAAACTTATTTTCTGTTGTATATTAATAACTGATTATATTAAATTTTGAACATTAATTTAATTATGTACTTATATTTCAGCCGAGAATCATTATTATCTAAAGATTTGTTGATACAGTCACGTAATAACAGATGTAAAAAGCTGGTTCTTTCACGTACTGTATTTTTAAATATAAGATATTTCAAAATTATAGTAACAGTTGAAATTCATCGAGTGTACTTTCATGTAATATATCGCATCTTTTGGACAAAACTGCCACAACTGAAAAAAAAATACAGTACATAATTTTACAAGAAGGGTAAAGAAGTGACATTTTATTTGAGAAGCTATATTTAAAATCCATCAAACGGAAAAGTGACACTTCTTCTATCTATTGGCCATCATTGTAGATGTAGATAGACTAGTGACATTTTTGTGAAAGGAGAGTGTGTATCTAATGTTTCTTAACCAACCATACGAATTTCTTTAAAATTTTCATTTGTGTTACTTTTCCTCAGAAAGTGCAGAAAAGAAACAAGTTTTACTGTAACAAAAAGATAAAACTAATGATTGCACAGAATATTTGACCACTTGTGCTTATTTTAAAATAGACCTAATTTTACTTTCAATCTAAACTGAAAATATCACATGTTAATACTTTGTCAATATTTTAATTTCCACTTAAAAATAAAATCGTTTGCAAAGTGCACTTTAAATGTTTACCTCATGCTTTCCACTGTCACACTCCACTAATATTCATCACTGGTATAGTCTTGTAACTTAAGTGCGTAATATATCTGAAGCAGTTTTGGGGAACGTTTGAAGCTGAGTCAGTTCTTTCTGTAATGTGTGGATGTGATTTCTTTCCTGGCAATCTAAACATGCGTAAGGACCTTCGCAGTTAAGGTATATTATGGGAAACAAGTGTACCTATGATTTGTTACAGTAAGTTGTATATTCTTTTTTTCGTAGCCAAATATCTTATGCAGGATTCCCACTCACCTGGAAAACCTGGAATAGTCAGGGAATCCAGTTTAGCAGTAATAAGTCCTGGAAAAGTCAGGGAATTTCACTAAAAATGTCTGAAAACCTGGATAAGTCAGGGAATTTAATATCTTATTGTTTGAAGTTCATTTAGCTACAGCAGTCATTTAATGTTAGATCGTTTTTGTAATTACTTGCAGGCTAATGTGCCAACCATGAAGCAATTTAAGAAAAGAATGCAGTGAAATATTTTGATGTATCTTTATTTTCATGCAACTATGATCTTTATTTTCTCATGGAATTATGATATATATACAAAATGGGGTACCTGGAAATTTCTGAGTAGTGACCTGGAAAAGTCAGGGAATTTGATCTTGGTAAATGAGTGGGAACCCTGTTATGCTTTACCAGTGCAATATTTATAATCGTAAATTTGAAACCGAAGCTCGAACCCATGACTTCTAAGAATTTGAGGTCATTAACCAGAGTAGTAGTAGTAGTAGTAGTAGTACTACTACTACTACTACCTAAAAAGGAAAGGTTTCTCTTAGAAGATCTTAAGAGTCAAGTAGACAGAAGAAAAGAATATAAAGAGAAAGAGATTTAGATAACGGAAGAAAGAAAAGAAACAGAATCCACCACAGAATAATTGTATGAAAAGAGGGACGAGCGCTCTGAGGAATTCATTAATGTTCTTCGGAAGAAGGCCATGATGCCCCGCGCATGATATCGATTTCCGTTCAACGTCGGCTTGTTCGCATCATGAGAAGAAATGTAGCCGTCGAAAGGGCCAGTATTGCGGCGCCTATGCTGCGACGTTACATTCCCATTACACTGGTTTGCTTCTGAAAGGAGAAGTATGAGAAGAAAAAAGAAAGAAAGAAGAAAAAAATTGGATTGCTCCGCATAAATTTAAAAAAAAAGAAAGAAGAAGAAACGGAAAGAAAAACGTGGAATATTCTGTGGTCGTTTTCCTTTAATGTCTTTTGAATTTCGTTCCCCCTTTTCTCTTTTTCGACGGACAAAAGGAGCTGTATTTCATCATAGTTTTTCTTCCTTTCGTATTTCCTTCTTAACTCTTTTCTTCTTGGCTGTTTTCTTTCTCTTCTTTTTCGGCTATTGTTCACAATTATTTTCCAACTGCGACTGTCACGTCTCTCTTTTCTCGTATCTATTCCCCCGTTTACCCCTATCTCACCGTCAAACTTAACAATAACCAGCGAGGTACTTAGCGACTACTTCCGAGATCGAATTATTATTTTTTTTGGTGACAATTATTGAATTAAGAAGAGAAAAATAGATCGTACTATAAAGAGCCTATCAGGGAAATAAAAAAAGCTTGAAGAGATTTAAGTGCATCTTCCATTATTTATGCTTGTTTACACTATCTTCAAGCTAACAAACATTTATAAAAGTTTCCCACCCTGATTTAGCTTTACAAATCGCAATTGATGTTCGTTGATTGTCAAAATAAAGAGCTTTATACCTTGTATGCTTCCCTTTTGTTTATTTATTTGAATTAACTAAATAAAGTAAACTCTCTCAATAATGAGCATTGAACGAATATAAGTGTTCGTCCATAAATCAAAGGTGTGTGACGGTTCCATGATTAAATGACGATACAGTGTATCCTTCACCGTACGAACTATTACTTAAAAATGAGAAAGATTGGAATGAATGCGTTAGAAGAAAACAATTCCATAGAATATTTTAATTAGTTCCCCCTCACATTTCCAACGCAGAAGTTACTCCGGATCAAAGTCCATAGTTACTAAAATGGCTCATATAAAATAAAATAAAGTTTACAGAAGTGACTCCTTTTTGAACGGATTCATAATGAATGGAATGAGAAATAACTTTAAATGTTTTGTGAGATATTCTGTTGAACTGTCCCATTTTTTTGTTCTTTTTCGTTGGTTGGGTTCAGACGTGCGATTTGATTCTATGACGGAATTGGAATGACTATACGTCACCTAAGAAATGCTGCGTTGCATATTGAAACCAACGAGTACGCAGACGGAGGAAAAGGAGAAAAACCGTAGAGCTGGAATATCTCCTACTTTCATTCTCTATTCACGAAATATCTCGCCAGTAGGGGAATTTGAATCAATCGTAAAATTTGAATCATATCGTGTACAAAGGATAGTTTTGCCTCCGCCATTACAACAAGAATTCCTTGTTAGGCGCCAATAGAATCATCATGGCTACCCTTTGTATGGACACGTTGGAAGTAGGAGGGTAGAGAAAAGTTGAGGTGATAGAAACTGGTACGCGGTCAGCGAGAAACAATGTTACTGTGCAACACCTTGTTTAAAGACTAATCACGCACCGCATAAAGCACACATTTATACACACTGGGAGAGATTCTGCCAGAGTTTTTAGTTTGTGGCGGTATAGGGCAAAAATTGGGGTGTAAATAGAAGTAGAATTTCTATCGATTTTAATCATAAAAATGTTTAAGTTAGGGTATGCACTCGAAAATTTGGGAGGTCTGGTTGATTCCGTGATTAATAAGCATTTTATTCGAAATTCAAAGCAGACGATATATGCTGCTAGTAAGGTAAGTTTTCTACTATAGCGCCGCCAAACTGAAGTACCTGAACTAGAGAAAGCGCATAGCCACGAAAAAGAACCTCTACTATTCATCAATCACACTTCAATTTCCAAACATCCTGCTTTCCGCGGCAGCTACGAAACTGAATCAGCCCGTTCGGACACCATAATTGAGGGGAGACTTTTGTGTAGAGAGATGAAAGATCGAAGATTTTGGTTGTAGCTGACATTGGTGATATGATCATGGTGGAAGGTATGTAAGAAGTAATTGTACATGGGTTGTTAGTGGGAGAAAGCACGGCGAGAGAAATTGCTCGTGTGCCTAAAGTCATGTGCTCAAGACTTCTTGCGTAGATAAATTTTGACTTCATAAATGAACGCTTATGAATCTGTAAACAAGGCGTGAACGTTATGAAGAGTCTTTAAAGCTCTAGAGTAGCTGACTGTAACTCTAAAACATTTCACAAGACGTCCGTGACTACATTTGACAATGACTGTAAAAGAGGAGATTTATTTCCCATAATAATGTATAACATTTCGTTTGGAACATAACATTTTATCCATGATGCCAAGGTGTGCGTTAAAAGAGGTTTCGCTCCTTTAGAACTTCAAATATTCTTAATGATTCTCTTTATCGTTCTATAATAGATAAATATTTATTTAAGGCCCTCACGTTCGAGAGATGACGTCTCTCAGTGATTACTCTTTCTGGGACTGGGTAAAGTAGTGACTTGAGATTACCTTCTCGAGATTCGCCTAGTGAAACATAGGAATATCTCAGTCCGGATTGCCGGCAGCTAGGCTCAAACTCACTTGCATCCCCATTGCCAATGTAAAGTTCATGACGCTTCTTTTCCGTAGCTAAAGTACAGGGAAACAAAAGAAGTTTACCACGAGCAGAGGCATTAAGTTTATGACAGAATCAAAACCTGGAAAACTGTTTCATTCTTGCCCTCAGCCTGTTTTGCATGACTTTCCACCACAATTAGAAAGCAAGCGATTGTGTTTCCAGTGCAGTATGACTAGTACAGATGCTCCAAGTTATCCTATCCATTGCTAAAACTCTACTGTGTGTGGCCGGTACAGAAATACACACAGTAAATAAAGGCTACTGTAAAGATGGATTGTAACGATATGATAAGCTTTTTATTCTATCGGAAATAAAGGCGTTAAAAATAGTAAAAGCAGAGAATAAAATAATGACAATTAAGTACTGGTATTGCTAACGAGACGAGATTTAACTTGTCTTGTCTCGAAAAGATGTATACTTTGCATTACGAGAGCTCTGTCTCGTCTCGTTTTCAATAGACATTTCTCTGTCTTATGGCAACACTACTGAGTACGATACGTTCATTTTACAAAAGTGCATATGAGACGAAGATCCCATAAAAAAAAAAGAATATTGTATGTCCACACGATTGTAAATCGTGGTAGCCGATTTTAAATCTCAAACGTTAGTTTCTATGTACTGTCGTTCAGGTGCTAGCCTGTGTTACGGACGGACGGACGAGAAGACAGACGAACAAAACAAGATTTAAAGATTCACTGCCCTCCCCCTTTTCTAAATTCTAGTTACTAATAGAGAAGGACAGGAAAGTTTTCATTTCAGAAAATAATTTATTAATACTGAAAAATTCTTGAAGGTTTTTTCTTACAATATTTCCGACATTAGAGAATCCTGACAGATAGGCTGAATATTTCTGTAAAGTTTCTAAGCATACCGGGTTCGAAATCCAGATAGTTTCCTTTCTTCTCTCATCGTCTTTGGACACCTCATCTGAGTCAAAGTTTGATTATTTCTATACTTTTAGACTTTCAATCACTATTTGAACATTTTTCATAGTGTATATTTTTGATTTTGTATAAATTTGTTCATTTTGTATAATTTTTTTATTTTGTATACATTTTTCATTATGTCTATTTTTTAAATTTTGTATAAATTTTTCATTTTGTATATTTTTTCATCGTGGATCGTATTTTTTTTTCATACTTTTAAAACACAAGCTGGAACGTACCAATATGCAGTTTTGGTAATTTATGAGGAAAGTAGCAAAAAGAAAATGTCAAGAGTGAGAATTGAACCGAGGTAATCTCGGTGATAGTGAATTACTTTAATCACCAGAGCTATGAACAACACATTGAATTTGTCACTTTTCACTCTTTATACTGAAATATTTTCATGAGGATATAATCAATGAACAGGATTGTAAACTAAATGTGTACAAAGAAGTATTTAGTTAGGAATCCTGGAAAACTATTTCTGCAAGAAATATTCTTTGTCTACCTTTCGAGACACATAATAAAAACTACTACATCACTTACACTTCTTGGAGCCCAAAACTAAAAGATTTTTAAGACAATATATAAGCGAAATGTGTAAGATAGGTGTATAAATTTTAAGAGCGTAGAGAAAGGGAAAATTGTGTGAAAAAGTGTACGCATACCATGTTGTATGGGTGTTTGGAAGTCTGAAGTCAATTCCGAAACTCGGAACTCTTTGCATTCCGGAATTTTTCATAATTACCACATTCCGGAATTAAGATTTTCTTGAATTCTGATACTTTGGAATTCCGACATTCCATAATTCTGATATATTGGAATTCTGACATTTTGAAAGTTCGATATTCTGAAAATTCGACATTCCGACTATCTACGAAACAATTCCAGAGTCATAGGACTTTGCGTTCCTATTCTGAAAAACGAATTACAATGTACGAATGTTACGGAATTTCGAACATCCTTACTATAACCCTGAGAAGTGTGTTTGGAAATCTCAAGTCAAATCTGTGAATCGGAATTCCGGATTCGACGTTTCAGAATCACAAAAAAAATAGTATTTTGATTCCGGAATCAATATTTTGATTCCGGAATATTCCTTAATTCCGAACATCTCTACCATGTGGATCTTAAACGATAATTGATCCCATAAATACGTTAATTAAATATGTCCCATGCATTACAAAATATCTAAAAGAAGTATTGTTTCTCTTTCTTGCACATCACGTTGCATTCATGCCACGAAGCACTTGTATATATTCAAGTACGGTATATCATACCATTCATCGTGTCACTAGCTCGTTTTATGTGATACTTCATGAGATCATCACTTTCTTTCAATTCAAGTTCTGTAATAACAAGCGAACAATTGTAGGCCAATTGAGGACTTTTGTAATAATACTTCATCACTTGAAAGGACTGTTTTAAATCACAAAAGAATGGTAGTGTTACACAATCATTGCATACAAAACAAATGAAGACTAACACAGCGTTATGGACATTCTCTGTTATATAGAAAAGATTTATCCAATTACAGTATACATACAAATATTCATTACAAGCCAATCTAATTCATAACAAGCAAAATTGACACCAATCTGTAATATATAAAATGTATAAAATGTGTCTGTTCGCTTTTATTTGATAATATTCTTTTCCATAAATCAATTTCATTTCTTAACCTCTCTTTTACTTAATCTCTGTTATCTTTTGATAATATTGATTATTCTTTTTTTTTCAGGTAAGGACTTGTGCTGAAGCTAAGACTTTTTAAAACCAAAAACCGATGTTCCAGGTAAGTACAAACATTATTATGTTTAATTCATATCTTTAAAGGAATTTTTATATTTAAACATAAACTACTGTGTTATTCACTACAATGATGATGAAGTTTGTTCTTCCCGAGGGCACGTCTATGACACGATCTCTGGGGAAGATGAACCTATGGTTAGAAGCTACTGCCTTGCACCGGATGAATATGACATGCTAAGGACTTGACATATAGTTTTAAGTGGCTTTCAAACCACATGTTACCACTGGGAATCGAACCCAAGATCTGTTATCACACACTTTACCGTTTACATTGAACTGACATATTTTCTTCATCATTCGTGCTAATGGCTGTTGCTCATATCATGCAAGCCAGGGCCAGATTTAGACTTTAGAGGGACCTGTAGAAGAGGCCATGCATGCACATCTGTCTTCATTAACTTTTACGATTCACTACATCAGAATTAGGGTGAAGAATGTTGTACTTCAATCAAATAATTACTTAAAGGACACAGTTAAAATCACTGTAGATTATGGTGGAAGTCTGTTTGAAATTACAGCTATTTCACCATATTTATAATGCTGTTTGTCACGGCCAAACTACGATTAAGCCATCATTACAGTTACTGTGCTATTACTGATGCTATTCCTGTGAGTTATTTTACTGTCAGAAAAAAAGTATCAATTTTGCAGCCTGAAATGTCATTCACAACACTCTCAGTTTCTTTCGACAGATTTCAGATAAAGCTTCTTAAGTAGTCCGCGCACCTCTGTACTCATCTTCTTCACGAAAAGCTTTCGTACCAATATCTTAATAAGGAAAACTTACAAAACTTCAATTCGAATTACGAAATAACAACAACTTGAAAATTGAATTTGTGGGATTCTGAGCTGTAGTTTATTGTTCTTTTCAATTAAGGACGTTTTACAGAATTCAATACCCATTATTCTGGAACCATAATAAATTTTAACAAGCAAACACACTTATTTATTTGCACTGATAAGATACGATCATCCTAGACATTGTGCCGTTTTAGATGACTGAATTTTATTTTAATCTTATTATGAAGTGACTATAGAGTTTATGGTCAGGCAAATGTGAATTTTATCAAAAAACTTAATGATTGTTGAGTGGAAAGGAAAAGATACGTTATTTATATAAGCATTTATACTTGCTTTTAGTACATTCTTATGTTATGTATGTACTTACACATAAACTGAGATACCAAAATATTAGAGACATTCTCTTCATTCGAATAGTGGTTACTTGATACGGCGTGGGTCTGCGAGGTGTTGAGTCATTGCATGGGTAAGCCCACCCAGTTTCGTTCAATGGCTGCCCATATCGTAGATTGGGTATGGCAGTGCATTGATCCAGACCAGACCAGTGCATTGATTGAGGTGTCTGGAAAATGTCTCCTAAGCGCTAAACGGTGTTTAAATCTAGTGAAGGTCAGAGGCCAAGGAAGTATTATCTAAATCAGTAGTCTTTATTTACTGAGTTCTGTGTTTAGTGGTGCAAAACTGGTTTAAGAGACACTCAACCGACTCTTGGTCTCCTCGTTCGCTGGATTTGATCCTTTTTTTTAAGTGCTTATGGGGTAGTATAAGGGCTTCAATAAATGCCTTGCAGCTACATCCAACAAACACAATTGCCTTATGAAAAGCCATTGAACGCACTTGCATGGTTAAACCAATTCAATGACTAACAACCCATAGTTACAATGCCAAGTCGAGTTATTTAACCGATCGGGGGAGCTACATGTTATTAGATAGATGCATCTGTAATATTTTGGCATCTTAGTGTACTATAAATCCCAGTACACTGCGTCATATATGAACACTCGAACTCAGCACATAAGAAACTGTGGGTAAGTTATAGGAGACGTAACACATACAGTGGGAAGCTAGTAACATGATGTCGTTATGATCTTGAGACTTCATTCATATGAAGATCTGCTCTTTTTATTTTTTTTAATGGTATCCATAATTTTTTGCAAGAGTGAATGAGTCTACTCAAGTGCCTCTTCTTTCTCTGAGGCAGAAGAAAGAAGGGCAAGGTCATATTATCACAAAAGACAAGGACGACAAGCTCCCGGGACCAGGCGAGACCAATCCACTTACTCCTCCTCCTCCTCCGTTTTTGCATCTCGTGTTTTTAAGACACAACAAAATGAGTTTTGAAGGATGCTGCAAGTGTACTGGGATCGTTGCCAGGATTGAGAGGAAATGGACAATAAATTCTAATCAGAAACTGTGGGTGATTAATTAAACGTCGGTTATCGCTGAATGAAAGAGGAGAGAGAGAGAGAGAAAAAGTTATTTATAGTGTCATAGTGAGGGATTACGCTGACAGCTGTTTTATGATAGAGAGATAGAGCTTCTCTCTTGTTCTGTTTTCGTTTTTCGAAAAAGATTTTTCTTCATCCAGGCCAAAGGACGAAGGAAACAGAATATAAACTGAGGGCAAACCAAGAAGACAAGAGAGAGTGAGGGAGAATCAGGATGATACAAGGAAACGGAAGTTAAGTCTTAAGAAGATACCACGAATGGAGAAGAGTTAAGTAGCTCTGCCACTAGCTTTTGTTGAAGAGCTACAACAGAATGTCTCTCGCTCTCTCGTAAAATAAATTTGCCGTTAGTGAAAGGGGGTACAAGCGGAAGGAAAGTACTGAATACATGAAAAACTTTTATGGTGTACTGCATGCATATATAGAAGACAAAGAGAGATTTTTCCGGGTCGGTATAATCAAGGTCATTTCTTGTTGCTTCTTCTTAAGCTATATTCTCTCTTCCCGACATCCACACATACAAACACTCCTTCTTCATTTTATGTATGCTTCTCGTTTTATGTTAACTCTGTCTCTTCAATGTTTTGCATCTCGACAAAAACAACTCATTGCAAGTACATATACTGCATCATTTTTCATGAAGAATTACGTTATGCTTCAGGTATTTTAGTTCCCATGACTATGTGAGCTATATAATGCTTTCTTATGGTCTCTTTTCAGAATATATCGCATGTCTGTGGTTGAATTTTAATTTTATTTATGGCCTTTAGGCATCTAAGGTTCAGGCCGGGATAGGGGAGGGGAATGGATTCGGGAAGGTGTCGGCTAGGGCCTACGTTGAAGGTGCCATCCAGGCATTTTCCTGGTGTGACAGGAAAAACCCTGGAAAAACCTCAGTCAGGATGGGCGGCCCACGACCTCCCGAATGCTACGCCAACGCTCTACCACTGAGCTACGACGACTCGGTATGCCTGTGATTGAGTTTCGAAAACAACTTACAAAAAATTCCTTTCGGTAGGCCTACAGGCTGAGGTAGATTTCGAAGTTTCGCTGGGAGCCGGGGCTCGCCCCCCAACTTCAGTGCTTTTGAAAGGATGCGCCTCCTTTATCTTCACCAAAATCTCCCTGCAGAACTACACCACCACGGAGTACATCTTCACCCTCCCACGGTTGGCTGCGTCCCCAAAGGGAAGATTTGCCCCATTTATTGTAACCTACTCTTGTTCATACACCTTCATTGAAAATTTCGTTTCTCTACCTTCAATGATTTGGAAATTGGGTTTTTGGGTCGGCCATTTTGGATCCAAGTTGACGACTTTTTGAAAGTTTTCTTATTTTGTCGTGACCTACTTGTGATAGTACAACTTCAAGTAAAATTTCATTTATCCAGCTCAAACGGTGTGCAAAATGGGATTTTGGGCGGTCATTTTGGATCCAAGATGGCGACTTTTCCCAAATGTTGTGATATTTCCCTAAGCTACTCGTCATAATGCACCTTTATGCCAAATTTCGTATCTCTAGCTCAAACGGTGTGGAAAATGGATTTTAGGTCCGCCATTTTGGATCCAAGATGGCGTCTTTGAACTCATTAGGTAACATTTTCATAATCAAAAAGTGATGTTGTACCTTTATGCCAAATTTGATTTCAATAGCCCCAGCGGTTTAGGCTGTGTATTCTATACAACAATGGGTTCTTCGGCCATTTTGGATCCAAGATGGCGACCGATTTTGCTCATTAACGAACTTAACCGAGCTATTAAGCCTAGAAACAACATATAAAAATTTGGTTCAAATATCTTCAAAATTATGGCCGCTAGCGTGTTAATATATAAATATATATATATAAATATACACTTTCATATCGTGCCGATCTCAATAGGTATATTTTCTTCGAAATCTACCTAAAAATAAAACCGTATTATTTCTATTCTGTATCTTGCATGTGATATGGAGACCGATATGAAGTCCTTTTTTCTGGATCAGTGGGAAAAGATGCACTAAATGATTTTGTCTGATGTATTCTGTTGTGTGGAGCAAGTGATAGAGGAAGGAACTTCTATAATATGATTCTGAAGAAGAATAGAAAAGGTTGAATACAATAGTAAGGAAGAACTAGAGATAGCAAATGATGTATGGATGGGAATGTGAAAAAGAAAACAGTTGAGGCATTACTAATGTAGAAGGTGTGTTTTCATGAAATATAGGAAGATGAATGTTATGCGGAAGGAAGAAAATAACTACAACTGTTTGACAGTGCTGATGGTAACTAGTCTTCTATCCCGAGACAAGCTTCTGACTTGAAGATCCCAGACCAAGGTGAATCAAATATTGCCTTACATTGGATGGAAATGGGACCCTAAAGAGGAAACTTACAGTTTATAGTGGATTTCGAAACACTGAGCAAAACCTTGGGAAACCTCAGTCACGTTGGTTGACCGCGGGGACCAGTACGAATGTACTTCCTGAAGAAATTTTCACTATTCATTTCTCTGTTTTCTTTTCTTATATCGGGTGTCCCTGAAATAATGGTGCAAACTTTGGTAGGTGATTACTGTAGGTCCATCAAAACAAGTTCATTTGAACAAATTCCGAAATCTGCTTACTTTTGGAGCTACAGGCGTTTAAAATCACAGCCGCATCGTCACAAATGACGTCATATCTCGATAAGTAATGACGTAAGCGGCGTCAGCAAATCACACTTGAAGTAATACCCACTACATCTATTTAAGTGGCGAATGCAGCTTGTTAGAGGAGATATTTATGCTTGCCCTATTGAGCCATTTAATTCCTTGACCGCTTACGTCATCATATGTCGAGCTATGATATCATTTGTGACGATGACGCCGGGACTTTCAGTGCTTGTTTCTCCGAAACTAATCAGATTTCGAAATTTCTTCAAAGGAGCTTTTTTTTTATTGTTTTAATGTAAATAATTATTTTCGGAAGTTTGCACCGTTATTTAGAGCACACCCCGTGTAAACCACTTACAACTTATCTTTTCCACTTACTAATTTCTTCATTATACCTCCTAACTTTCCCTTTCCGAAAGTGTCTTGTAGTTTCTTCTTCTTATTATTATTATATGGCAATAACTTTTCCATTATTAAATACCGACATTACATTTATTCACATGAATGTACACTGTCAAAATGTAAGAAAGTACGTATTTTCCGTATTACCTGTTATGACATGCACTGATACAAACTTTGTGACTCAACTTGATGCGTTCGATTTCCATATGCTCTTGAAAGCCTGCATGAAAGGTCAATACTAGATTAATTAATAAGAATTACGAGTCTATGGTATGTCGTTACAACCATAATCAGTCTTTCCACAGGACATTATTTTATTTCGTAATTGAGGTCTTTTGAAAGTAAAGATAAACAAAAGAGGAAAGGTATGAATACTTGCAAGATTTGTAGCATGCTTTCAAGATATAACTTTAGTAGATCATGTACGATTCCAAGCCCCATTCTGAACCCACATTAATTATACACAAGCATAGGTAAACGTGCTCCAGTTACACCCAATCATGCAAAACTGAGAAACCAGAATATTTCTGTCACGAAAGCTTATTTTACATGCAGAAAATGTTCTGCTTTCCTTCTACCAAATTTTCCAGGCTACTCAGAAGTACCCAAACATAGAATCTATTTGTAACGATAATAAGCAATTTAATATTAACTATACTATTCGGTGCGAATAATCCAGGGCATTTATTAGGTGAGGACTAAAGATTTTGGAAAGGATTCAAGAGAATGTATTCCTCTTTTGTCTTCTGGTTGTTAACCAAAGAAGTATAAATCATTAATAGGAAGATCGAGTGAAAGAATTTGGTAACTCCGATAGTATAAGTGGTAAACACTCGAAACTCTAGCTGGTTGTAAAATAGTAACAGAAACTATTCGAAGTGTGTGATATTTGCTTGGTGATGTGGGAAGAGGAATTGCATTACGAGGTAATTAAACTACAGTTCTCATCAGTGGTGTAGCCATGACGGGGTGCAATTGGGATCCATCTCTCCGTCCTCCTTCCCCGTATACGTAGACGTGAGAACGTAAAAATCATGTTACAACGCGACGTCAAAAAAAGCTTTCATTTCAATATCGACTCACAAAGCTAGCAAAAGATGGACTTAACTGCATCTAGAAGTAGGCTCACTTACCTATCAATGTTGAAGTGATTTGCAGTTGAGTACAGAAAAATTACTCAAACTTATCGGTTTTTAGCAAATTCAGAATCAGGTCGCAGACTCTGTTTTAAAAAAAGATACCTAAGAAAATGGTTGGAATAATCGGTTATTTTTTAATGTCATTTCTTGTTTTCCTTGCGGACCTGCCATATGATGGAAAGTAGCCAGCGTGTTTACTGCCAATCAGAGTACAAAATCCATCAGAGACTAATATTGTCGAAGTCTTCCGGGGTCAAAGAGTCAGAAAAAGTTACTGACATCAAGGAGCTTGGCGTACACTTTGATTCTAAATTGAGCTTTAATAACAATGTTGCTAGAATTACATGTGAAACACGGAAATTAGTATATTTTAATCAATGGTATGATTTTAATAAAACTGATACATATTTAACTGGGCGTGAGGCTAACAACCTCACCCTGGAAAACTTCGACTGTTCAGAAATCCCAACGAATGCCTCGGAACAGGATGGAGAACAAGAAAAACGGAGAGGCGGAACGGAAAAAGGACATGACTATGGCCTCTTGGAACGTAAAGACGATGTTAAAGCCCGAAAAAATTCAGGATATAATACAAGAAATAATGAAGAGTGAAGCAAAAATAGCAGCAATTCAAGAAATCAGATGGCACGGCACAGGGAGCATAGATACCAAGGATGCTACAAATTTCTATAGTGGAACCCAACAAAGATCTTGTAAGTATGGAACAGGCTTCATAATAACCAAAGAAGCGCGGGGAAGCGTGTTAAAGTACACACCAGTCAACGAAAGAATCAGCACACTTAGAGTAAAAGGTAAGACGACAAACATAACCATCATAACGGTACATGCTCCTACGGAAGAAAAAGATGCAAATGAGAAAGAAGAGTTTTATGACACGCTGGAAGAAACATTTGCGTTAACTTTGCGTTAGAATATGCGATTTTAAAAATTAAAGGAGACAAAAAGGGACTATCATTGAATGGTTTGAATCAACTGTTTGTATACGCGGATGATGTAGATTTAATAGGGGACGATATAGATACACTACAAAGCAACACCAATGCCTTAGTAGAAGCGTGTGATGAGATAGGCTTACAGGTAAACATAGATAAAACAAAATACATGATAACAAGCCGAAGCACAGGGAATGAAGGAATTAAAAACATAAGAATTAGGGATGAGGTCATAGAGAGAGTAAACAAATTAAAATACTTGGGAGCATACGTAACAAGCAAAAATTAGATCACGGAAGAAATAAAAAATCGCTTAGTATAGGGGAACGCATATTTCTATTCAGTTCAAAAGCTTCTAACCTCGCGATTAATATCAAGGAAATTGAAATTAAAAATATACAGAACGGTTATTCTTCCGGTAATACTTTAAGGTTGCGAAAGTTGGAGTACGACCCTAGCAGATGAACATAAATTACGTGTATTTGAAAATAAGGTTTTGAGAAAGATATACGGGCCGAAACGCGACGAGATGACTGGAGAGTGGAGGAAGAACGATATAATGAAAATAATGAAGAACTCCAGGGACTGTACGATTCACCAGATGTAAAAATAACGAAATCGAGACGACTAAGGTGGGCAGGCCATGTAGCTCGGATGGGGGAAAAACGAAGATTATATTCTATCCTGGTTGGAAGGCTGGATGGAAAGAGGCCATTGGGAAGACCGATACGTTTTTGGGAGGACAACATTAGAAGAGATCTTCGAGAAGTAGGTGTTCGTGATGAAAACTGGCTTGATATTGCCCAGAATAGAATCCAATGGCGAACGTTTGTTTCTGCGGCGATGAACTTACGAGTTCCATAAGCCATAGAGTTAGTTAGTTAGGAAAAAACACTGGACAAAACACCTAAATTCGACATAACCCTAATCATGGAAGATTTCAATGCTCAGATACGAAAGGAGGATAGCAACAAAGGAGTTAGTGGAATACACACTATCCACGAAAAAAGCAATAATAATGGAGATCTGCTGTGTCAACTGGCAATCAGGAGGAACCTTTTGATAAAAAGCACCCTTTTTCCGCACAAACGAATTCACCTGGGAACATGGAAGAGCCCAGACGGAAACACAATAAACCAAATAGACCACGTTTTGGTCAATAGAAGAGATACTTCCTCAATCATAGACGTTAGAAGCTGCAGAGAACCTAACTGCGACTCTGACCATTTCCTCTTGAGAACAAAACTACAGGAGAAAAAAAAGAACACAACTAGTAGATGAAATAAAAATGAAAAAATGGAACACACAGAAATGGGACCAAGAAACATGCAGACAACAATACTAAGAGAATACAGCACAAAAAATCAACAGCTGAACACAAGACGACAGAGAATCTATACCGAAATACTGGGAAAAAATACAAAGCGCTCTAAAAGAAGCAGCGGAAGAAATAATAGGAGAGGATAAGCAGGGTAGAGTAGGCAAAGCATGGTTCGATGAAGAGTGCAAAAATGCAATAAAAGAAAAACAAGGGGCGAGACTAAAAACAATACAAGAGGAAACATGCAAAGATACAATGAGAAAAGAAGAATAGCCAACAGCATACACAGAAAGAAAAAGAGAGAAATGGTGAAGTCACAGCTAAGGAAATAGATACCCTAAGCCAACAAAAGGAAACGCGGAAATGTATGCGGCAATCAAACAAATAAATAAAATATGTCATCCAAAAGAAATTGGCTACAAAGATAAGAACGGAAATATAATAGGAGACCAGCATGGACAATTAGAAAGATGGGTAGAGTTTTATCAAGAACAGCTAGGTAAAGAAGAGGAAACCACAAACTGCAATCTACAAAGAAGGGAAGCCATAATCAAGAAATTGAAAAACAATAAGGCACCAAGTGAAGATAATATAATAATAGAAATGGTCACGGAGGCAGGACCAGCGTTGAAGGAAGAACTCCACAAGCTCATGAAATGTATATGGGAAGAAGAACGGATGCCTGA
>JAGDQP010009564.1:0-27482 GCA_022664845.1 Lepisma saccharinum
ACAATGTAAACGTCATTTGCAACTTGTAAGAAAAAAGTTATGTTTAATTTCAATTTGTAACTTGCACAAAGTTAATTTTTACTCAAAACTTTACTAGAAAAATATTTTCGTACTTTTAAAATTGTTTGATTGAACCTAGGTTTACAATTTACACTATCTAAAATCTTACACTAAGTAAAATATTTCTCACAACCTTAAGTAACACAAGCTAAAATGACATTTCCAATTTGTAAGAAAAAAGTTATATTTAAGTTTCAGTTATTTTTTACGTCCAAATTAAGAACAAAAAATTTCTCGTACTTTGAAAAGGCTTGGTAGGAATTACATTCACAATTAACAGTTCCTAAAAAAATACACTTTGTAAAATATCCTTCATAACTTTCACGTTACACAAAGTAAAATCTCACTTGCAACTTGTAAGAAAATAAGTTTTGTTTAACTTTTCACTTGTAAATCCTAGAAAGATAATTTTATTACTTATAACATTATAACAAAAAATCTCCTACTTTTAAAATGTTTGTTTCTTACAAATTATCCTTACAATTTACAGTTTGAAACTTACACAAAGTAAATGTCACTAACAAATTTTTAAATCTCCCAAAGTTAAAAATATTATTCACCAATTTGTAATAATAACTAACTTTTCAACTCTCTTTTACTTGTTTTAGTTTTAGAAAATGATTCTCTTTATTTCTTTTATTTTGTTTTGTAAAATAAACTGTTAACAAAGCAATTTTCCATTTCTTACTTTAACTTTATATAAGGATTATTATATTTTTTCTAGTTTTCAAAGAAGATGTATTCACAACTTTGTAAGAACAAAAGTATTTCCTACATTAAAGATGTGAACAAAAGAAACGTAATTTCTAAGTTCCACAGAAATGTTTATCGGGTACAAACAATAAAATTTTACTTTGCAACTTTAAGTAATGATTTCAATGTCCTATGAAAGCTAGGCTAACAAGATGTTCTGCATGATGTTTCTGTTTAAGTTAGGTAGGAAATAGAATATAATTACAAAAGTTATATTGACAATGTAAAGCTAGACAAAGTTCGTAAATTTATATTCTCTATTATTTCTGAGTTAAACCAAACTTTTTCATAATACAGGTATCTTAAAATTTAGTCTGCTGGTGGAACCTATTTTGAGCATACATGTACTAATAATCACGAGGATGATACTCGCTTATGTCTAAAACAACGCTAACAAAATTGATGGTACCACCGCTGCGGCGTTGGTTTACCTTTAAGAAAGATAGAAAAATAAAGTAATAATATATGTCTCTTTCTGTGTAGGTGGGTGTCTATGTGTCTGTGTCTGTCTGTATCTGTGTGTATGTTTTTGTGTGTCTCTCTCTCTTTGTGTATGTCTGTGTCTACCTCTGTATGTGTGTGCGTCTCTCTCTAGAAGTGTGTGTGTCTTCCGTGGTATGTGTGTGTATCTCCATCTGTGCGTGCCTGTCTGTCTTTGTATGTGTGTGTCTTTCTCTCTGCGTATGTCTATCTGCCTCTGTGTGTGTGTATCTCTCTCTCTGTCTCTGTGTCTCTCTTTACGTGTGTGTCTCTCTCTCTGTCTGTCTGTGCGTATGATTATCCGTATGTGTATGTGTGTGTTAGTGTGATAATGTAACAAATTATCAACACTGCCACCGCCGCTGTGGTAACTTCAATTTTCTTAGCGTTGTTTTAGACATAAGCGAGTATCATCCTCGTTCTGATTAGTACATTATGTTCATAAAGGTGCCACCAGCAGACTAAGTTTTAAGATACCTGTATTATGAAAAAATTTGCTTTAATTCAGTAATAATAGACAATATATAAATTTACGAACTTTGGCTAGCTTTCCTTTGTTAATATAACTAATGTAATTATTTCTATTTCCTAGTAAACTTATACAGAAACATCTTGCAGAACATTTTGTTAGCCAAGCTTTCATAGAACATTGAAATCATAGCTTAAAGTTACAACGTAAAATGTTATTGTTTGTACCCGATAAACATTTCTGTGCAACTTAGAAATTACGTTTTCTTGTTCACATCTTTAATGTAGGAAATACTTTTGTTCTTACAAAGTTGTGAATACGTCTTGCTTGTAAACTAGAAAAATATAAGATTTCTTTATGAAGTTAAAGAAAGGGAAAATTGCTTTGTTAACACTTTATTTTACAAAACAAAAAAGAAATAAAGAGAATCATTTTCTAAAACTAAAACTGAAGTAAAAGAGAGTTGAAAAGTTAGAGTTATTATTACAAATTGGTGAATAATATTTTTAACTTTGGGAGATTTAAAAGTTGTGAGTGACATTTTACTTTGAGTAAGTTTCAAACTGTAAATTGTAAGGATAATTTGTAAGAAACAAACATTTTAAAAGTAGGAGATTTTTTTGTTATAATGTTCTGAGTAATAAAATTATCTTTCTAGGAGTTACAAGTGAAAAGTTAAAAAAACTTATTTTCTTACAAGTTCCAAATGAGATTTTTACCTTGGGTAACTTAAAAGTTATGAGGGATATTTTACTTCGTTTAAGTTTTTAGAAAGTGTAAATTGTAAACGTAATTTCTACCAAACTTTTTTAAAAAACGAGAAATTTTTTGTTGTTAATTTGGAAGTAAAAATTAACTGAAACTTCAATATAACTTTTTTCTTACAAGTTGGAAATGTCATTTTAGCTTGTGTTACTTGAAAGTTGTGAGAAATATTTTACTTAGTGTAAGATTTTTAGATAGTGTAAATTGTAAACCTATGTTCTATCAAAGAATTTTAAAAGTACGAGAATATTTTTCTAGTAAAGTTTTGAGTAAAAATCAACTTTGTGCAAGTTACAAATTGAACTTAAACATAACTTTTTTCTTACAAGTTGCAAATGACGTTTACATTGTTTGTGAATTGTTTGTTACAATGATATTTTTATTCTATGAAAACATTTCTTGATAAAAAACTAGGAATGCAAGTTTGTAAAGTAAACACTAAAGAACTTAAAATGATATTTTATTGTATGAAAACTTTTCTTGTTAGTAAAACTAGGATTGAAAGTTTGTAAACACAAAATCAGCCTTGTAAAACATAAAAATAATAAATGAGCCTTTTGTAGAGTGTGATAAAAAAAATTCTTTCTGTAAGTTACAAAACAAAAATTGCAATCTACATACTTTTAAACCAATGCGAGTTTGAAAAAAACTGATATCTACATTCCTTCTTAAAATAAACAAATGGTGTAACGTTATAAAACTACATAGTGTAGAAATTAAGGTAAGCAAAGAGTTAAAACGTTATTAAATTTTAAAAAACGCGGTCTTTTGAAAATGAAATCATCAGCTAAGTAACATCTTAAAGTAAGAAACTATATTTTAAAAAACTGCTCAATTGTTTGCTACTACTCTAATTGGAACTTGTGCTCAGCTCCAGTCTCTTTGATCTTTAGAAGAGCATAAAGAGGTATTAAACATGCTGGAAATACTTCGCTAAGTCAAACAAGGTAATGCTCGGAAGAGATAAACGGAGTCAAATAAGTACATTGTTGATTACCACATAAAACAAGTTATAAACTGTTTGGGAAATACTAATGAACATTCCAAACTTAGGATAGGATCTTTGGTTAAACTTTCTGAGTTTATTAAATTTTCTTTATTAATATCTGATTCATTTTCTTTTAAACAAAGATCCTGACTGAATATTTTATCTTTACACACTGAATTAGGACTGAATTTAATGAAAGCTTAAGTTGCTTGCATTTTCGTGGATAACCAATTGAAATATGTGTTACGCTTACACGGTGTTAGAACATGCAACAAAACACATGTTTTCAATTGACTACTCATCCAAATTGCAAGAAAGGTAAGCTTTCATGAAAATCATCCCGAAACATGGTAGTGCTCCATAGAACGAATGTTGTTTATAGTGAGAATATCATGTGAGATGTTTATTTCTTTTTTCTGTTGCTACTAATGAAAAAATCTAACCAGTCTCCGCCTTCTTAACATTGTATTCTCTGAAACATTTAAAACATTTCCGAAGTGCAAAAAACAAACAAAAGAGTGCATTTATTAACGAAGCGTCATAGCTAGAGGATATTTTCAAGTCCAAAGTCAATTCCATTATAAGATTTCTAGCAAATGTATCACACGTCGAGTATTAACTTTGTTGCTAGCTTGTGACAACATTACAGAGTTGTAATGTAACAGTTTGTGCAAACTTACAGACTTAAATTTAAGAATTGCTAAAAGGTAAGAATCTTTCATTATGAACATAATTTGTAAGGCTTTCTAGGAAATTTCTATACGGGAACTGGGAGCTTTATTATTATAAACTTCTAGTAAGTTTATATACTTGCAATGTAACAGTTGCTGCAAACTTATAGATTTGACATTTAAAAATTGCACCGAGTACATTTTACTATTGAAAGTCAACTTAAGAAGGAGAGCATGGTAGATTTTTCTCATCATTTGTAGTAGGGCGAAAGCTGAGAATTATTTAAATTCCATGACTTCTCCCTAGCTTAGTTGCACATGAAATAAGCATTGAAATCACCTAATTTCAAGAAAGGAAACTTCTTTTATATTGGAAGTTATTCCAACTACGTGAGGTTAGGAAAGTCAGGTACGATACGGTGTTTTTGTTGCTCAGTTCGTGATATTCTCCTCCTTTCAATTTTTATCCTTAAAATGTTTACTATTCATATTTTGTTGGTGTAGTAGCTAACGATTCAATTCCAAAATGTTACGAATTTCTGAACACTCCTAGGCTGAACAATATGTTTGACTACTTGCATTTTAAAGTGAAATGATTTAGTCAGAAGGTATATTCCTTTCATTATTTTCTCGTAAAAATAGTAGTTATCATATTTTAAAGCTGCAGTACGGAGCGATTTAAGAGAAAATGTATAAATGTATATGAATATTAACACACGCGTTATAATACTAAGTAACCACAGTAGTAGGACCTCCTCTCGTAATTTCGTAAAAGGGCGAACAGACAGGTCAATTCCTCATGTTCCCTTGAAAGGGACGAAAATGTGTACAATATCCCATGCGTACCATCATTTCGTGCCCCTTCCAGCCCAGTATCAGTGCCACTTTCTACGCCTTAGTTACGGTATTGAGCTGTAGAATGCTTGGTGATACGAGTATTAGTACTTGCACATACTTGCAGTGTAGTCAATGCATTTTTTAAGTGTTATTCCTTTCAATACATTTCCAAACGTTCTTATTCCATTTGTTTTGTTTTGATTGGTGAAATTCCGTTCGGTAGGGAGTAGTTTCAAGGAAAAGTGTTAAAAATCTATATGAATATTAACACACGAGTTATAATACTAGATGAGCATAGCAAAAGCTACACAATAGCAGGATCTTCTCTTGTAATTTCGCAAAGGGGGGTCATACAGCTCAATTTCTCAAGTTCCCCCTCTTCGAATGTGCGAGAATATGAACAATATTCGGTGCATGCCTTCATTTCTTCCCCCTCCAGCCCCGCTATCAGTCCCTCTTTCTACGCCTTAGTTACGGCATTGAGCTGTAGAGTACTTACTGATATTAGTATTAGTATTTGAATATAATTGCAGTGTAGTCAACCATCAACTATTGTTCATATTCTACTACATTTTCAATGATATTAGAATTTCTGTATAATTCCAATTTCACTCTTATTCCATTCGATAACATTAAATTACTTTTCGTCTTACTCCATTCGATGTAACGCCTTTCGCTGCATTTTTGAAATGGAAATGTGTACAATATCCCCTCCATACCTTTATTTCCTTCCCCCACTCAGGCGCGGAATTATTGCCTTTTTCAACATGTTAGCTAGGTCATCAAGTTGAACATACTTGCAATGTAGTCAACCATCAATTAATGTTGATATTCTTTTTACACTTTCAATGATATTAGAATTTCTGTCTTATTCCAGTTTTAGTTATATTCCATTGGATAATAATCAATCGATGTAATACCTTTCGTTGCATTTTCAAAACAACCTTATTCCTCCGAAATATTCCATTATATTCATTTTCAAAATTATTTCATTGAATTTGAAGACCATTCTCACACAAATACATTACTCCTTAACTGTAAATAAGACTAATAAGATAAAGAATCTTCTTCTTACGTGTTAGAGGATTAAATTATAAAAAATGGACATAAATTAATTAATTGTCGTGTCAGATTTTCTAGATTAGTTCATCCATCATTCTATTGTACTTTAAAAAATGATACACACTAGTACGATATTATATATTTCAGTAACGAAAAAATGTAGTCATGAAGGTAGCATACATTTAAACTTAGGTAAGGTAGGTTCGATCTACTATAATTTCCTATTATAGGAAGAGGTTTTCTGTAGAGTAAAGAATATTCCTGTTCTCCTCCTTACAGGAAAGATAATTAAATTATAAAATTCAATTGATTCTAAAGTAATATTGAATAAGGTTTACTTGCTTTTCTTATAATTTCGGAAACATCCTCACTTCAAAAGGACGGATACAAATATAACATGGAATAAAACAGGTGTTTCAACTGGATATTTTCCGAAATCGAGAGCAAAAACGTTATTCTCAATTCAAATATACAAAATCTTCCATTCGATTAAGCTTAGCTCTACTATAATATTATTCAACTTTCCTCCACATATCTCGAAGGGACATTTTCTGCAACGAGACACAGTTCAACACAAGGAATTTCTATATTGATTTTCTATGATATATGATTCAAATTTGAACAACTCACACTAAGGTCACATACTTTCTACAATTAGAAGGTACGTAGACGGGACGGGACTTTCTCTCATCTCCAGCGAGTTTTGTACAAGGAAACGCAGTTCAGGCTGATACAGATATAACATGGAATAAAACACGTGTTTCAATTGGCTATCTGCTGAGCGAAATTGGAAAGTGAGAGAAGATTGAAAGCTGTCTCCTCTCATGCTAACAATACATTTTATGGTAAATGCTCTGTTTAATTAAATATACCATCAGAGAGTCCACAACTTTTGATAACAAGTTAGATGGAGGGTATCAACTTTGATGTAAACTTGTAGCAACTTCTCCCTTTCTTAGTTGTACATGAAAGGTGCGTTAAAATCTCCTGATTTCAAAATAGGAATCTGAAAGAACATATAGATCAAATACTTTCGAGAAAGGAAACTTCTTTTATATTAGAAGTTATTCCACCTACGTGAGGATAGGAAAGTCAGGTACGGTCTTTTCTTTTATTGTAAAATTGATGGTAGGAAAGTCCAAGTGTTCATGAAAACCAACCCTAAGACTAATTAAGACTTCCTTTTTTTTCAACCCTGCTTGCTTTTCTTACACTTTGCTCAAACATTTAATTAAATCCAATCTTAAGATTTACTTTCTGCAATCATAAGGTAGCTGAGAGTTTAAGAGACTTTCTCACATCTGCAGGGACATTTCTACAACAACACAGAGCTCGACAGCAAAATCTTCTGCATTAGTTTTCATGTAAAGTTGTGATATTTATGATTTTACTAAATACTCAATTGACACAGACATTACAATAAGGTTATCCTGATCAAAAGTCAAGAATACTCATTATATACAAGAAACATTCTAAAATCCCCATTTGTGCTTCCTCTTGCTAGCATTCACTAAGTTTGTTTTGAACTTTTGTTGTCTCTTTCTTTTCATGACCAAGTATTTCTTTCCAACTTTTGTTTGCACATTGTTTCTAGACATGTTGGGGCTTCCTGTAACCGAATCGATTATGTATTAGATTTACTTCTTTCCAATCCTCATGGATGAAAATCGCGCTGCATATTAAAAGATGTGCTTTCCTTAAGTTTAAGATGTGTTAGTCAAATCGGCAGCAATGCAATCTTTCATGGGAAAAATCATTCGCTGAGTAGTTAATTAAAAGACGTGTTTCTATTCTGTCCGTTGGTCTAAACTTGAGGAGCACTCGAACTTGAGGGAATCGATTGCACAGGTAGATTCACTTTGTTTCCATCACTGACTGAAGGAAAATACTGCTGCCTGAGACAATGTGTACGTTCCTTAATTTATTATTCCTTTTATAAAAAAATATATAAATGTTGTCACTCCATCAAAGATGGTTTTCCATCTCACAACGTGTGCTTTTCTTAAGTGTAAAACATGTCACTGAAATCGACAACAAAGTATGTGAGGTAAAGTTGATGGTCACTCACAACTAATCAATTCGATTCTATTGTCAAATTCACGTCGTTTGAAACCCTGACTGATGAAAGCGGCAAGTGCTCGTCGTCTTCACCATAATCCCAAATTATAGCTGCCGGGTTGAGCGCTCTCGCTATTACTTATATTCAAGATAAGCGAGAGTATGCTATTCCTTCCGGAAGTGTTTCCAAGTGAGTTTTAATATAACTGTTAAGCCTTGCGAAATGACCTATTTCCTAGCTGAAGTTTTTCCAAGTGAGTTATAATATGGTTCCCAAACCCTGCGAGATCCGAGTAAATAAAAAAGTTACTAGATGGCTGGCGAATTTTCCTCATACATAAGTAAGTAATTTAAAAGATTAGAGGGTTCTTTAATTATTATTTTCATATGTCTAGGTGTTATTTAATATACATTATACCTTTATTAAACATAAATTAATTAGAGACAAGTTTAAATGGTCTTTTTCTATAAGAAATAGTAACTACAGCATGTATATGGTATACTTTCATATTCTACAAGAAAAGGCTGAAAAACCACTACTTGAAATAACCACCAGGATATAGTCAACCTGGTAAAAAACGAGTTAGGATGTGCTCAACCTGGGGAAAAAACGAGTTTTGGTTTTCCTCGACCAATCAAAATAAACAACCAATTTTTAAAATAGTTGAGTATATGTGTAAGTATATGAGTAGGTATGAAAAGATCAAAATTCACTGATTAGAATGACCAGCAGGATGTGTTGAACCTGCTAAAAAAACGAGTATTGGTTTCGTCCGACAATCAAAATAAGGATACATTTTTTGAAAGGTAATGCTCCTACTAGAGCTGTTACCATAATCTAATTCAACATTAAAACTTTTCTGGTACACCCGCCTAATTGTGCAGTCAGTATATTCCTTAAACTTTTCTGATATGCTTGCCCAGTGGCACAGTCAGTATATTCCTTATTTTTTTTGATATGCCCGCCCAATGCTACGCTAAGCTCACGTGATGGTCTATGACGTGATAAAATTCTTATTTTTCCAGTATGCTCGCCCAATGCTTCCCAACTCACCACCCTTTCCTGTGCTCACACGTAATGGGAATTTCTAGGCGCCTTCACATAATGGGATTTCCAAACGGTCTTTTCCCACAATCTTGGATGACGTCACTACGAACAACCCGAATTGTCTAACGATGCTACAGACTGAATTACGTAATCACTTTTCTCCCCTTCCAAAATTCACCCGTAATCTTGTGCAAACACGTCTTATTTTACCTCAACATACCCCCAAAGCCCATGTTATCACTTCAATCGGCGCCATCTTGGAATTCAGTGAAGCCAAATTCACCCGTAATCTTGTACAAACACATCTTAGGTTACCTCAACCCACCCGAAAGGCCACGCCACCACTTTTCTTACAAAAATACCAGTTTACCCCTGGCATCTTGGCAACGCGCGGTTTTGAGCCTTTGGATTACGTCATCACTTTTCCCACCCTCACAATCTTGTACAAACACCTCGTAGGTCAAATCAAGTCTACGTTACCACTCTTCCCGCCAAAATACCACCGTAATCTGCTACGAACAGTTAGACTACGTCGTGTTTGCTCCTCGCATCTATGCATCCCGCAATTTTCAATCTTTGTTACACGATATCTACTGCGTGTTAACGTATTATGGAAAGGACTGATTATGAATAATGCTAAAATTTTGCAACTTAAGGCTCAGATTTCGAAGCTTGTTTTAACAGATTTTAGGAGTTTAACGCAGTCATATAACGTTGATAATAGTTGCTTACAGGAACCTTATTCTTTCGAAGGGAGGATCCCAGGATTTCCATTGGATACATCCGTCTTTCGGAGGGAGTCAAGCTTTTTGACGACTATATTGATACACAACAGAAATATTAAGGAATTACAGATACAGCAGTTTTGTGGCGAGAAGTTATGTTTCGAGGTTTTTATGGGAGAGTTCTCGTTCATACTTATTAATACTTCTTTTCAATACTCTGATCAGACAGAAGGGCATGTTAAGAAGCTGAATGTTATTCTGAAACACTTTCGGCAACCTAACATTATAATTGGGGCAGACATTAATGAGAAGTCTATTCTGTGTGAGTCGAAATTAGGAGATTAGCGTGGAGAATTTGTTGAAGATTTAATACTGCAGGAGAATTTGTTGGTGTTGAATAAATCTGGATTTCCTCCCACGCTTAGGAACAGTGCGGGAGGTGAGAGTAATATTAATGTCACTTTTGCCACTGTCAACATTTTGAGATTTTGAGGTGATTTTGTTGTTGGTTGGTGCGTTTTGGACGCCACTACGAACAGTGACTATAATGTTATTATGTTCAACATAGAACTTATGAGGTACGGAATACTGGTAATGGTTGTAAAGATAACGTTAAATATAACTTAAGAAAAATGGTTGGAAAAAAATTAGAAGTCGGCTAAGGCTTCCTGATGCTTCACTGTATGTAGATTTAGATAAGTTAGTATTAGAGATAGTATTAGTATGTGTCGATTGATGAAACCGTTCTAAAATTAACTAAGAAGAATAATTCAGAAAATCCTCCGTTTTTGATAGAACAATTAGGAATATTAAGGAGAATCCTACGGGCAAGGAGAAAGAGCTATCTAATGGTCAAGAATTTGGTGCTGAGAAAAAGAAGGTTAAGGAGATTTCGTGCGGTAAAAGATTTATATGTTAGAAAGATCAATGATTCCAGAAAGAGAACTTGGGAAGTTTATGAGCATAGAGCATTGGAAATAGATCCGTGGGGAGTCCCGTATAGGATTGTAAGTGAGAAAATCAAATCAGAGGTATTGTTGTCCACTATGAAAAAAGAGAATGGATCCTTCACTAGGAGTTTGGAGGAGACGGTAGAATTGCTTAAGAGAAGACTGCCACAAGAAGATACGGCACAGGGTGAGAGTGAAGTGTATGAAGAGCAAAGAAGATTGTCAGAGTTTTCTCCTGAGGCTATGGAAAATGTGCGAGATGATAAAATAACTGTGATGAATGATGAGATCAAACAGATAATCGGCAGTCTAAAACGATGGAAAGCACCAGGCTTGTAAGGGCTGAAAAATGAAATATTTAAAGAAGCCATAGATTTGTGGGTGTCCTACCTTGCTAGGGTGTATAGGAATGTTTTTGACGAGCTAAATTCCCCCGATGTTCGTAAGAATCCAAGTTAATAGTTTTTCTCTAGAGTCCAAACAAAGATAAGGCAGACATAAGGTCATACCGCCCTATTTGTTTGCTTAATCTCCTTGGAAAAATGTTTCAAAAACTGATTGTTACTCGTATACAGAGGAAAAGAAACCTGAAGATTAGCAATATGTAATATGGATTTAGGAAGGGTCGTTCCAAAGAGAATACTAGAGAGAAGTCACTTCCTCTAAACAGAACTTAATTAAACAAAGAAACTTAGAGAAATCCACACCCAGGCGGGTACAAAGATAGACACAAAGAAACGAACACAAAAAGAAAATATGTCATCGAGCGATGATGAAACATATCAAGAATCGGCAGTAGAAATTACAAGAGAAGCATATACCACACCAGATCCGGGTAGTTCCTCACCGGGTTCAGTACTCTTGAAAGAATATTTCCCGTCCTTTTCTCCCTCTAATTCCCCAACTCATTCTCCAGGACACTTATCCCAATCAAATTCACCGCTAAGCGCAACCAATAAGCATACAGAAAACGTTAGCACTGTATCATCTAATATCGCCAGGAATGACTTGACAAAGGGGAACGAAAAGTCAATAGGACAATATTGAAGAAATTTCGAATCAAGATAAGAATAAACACAAAGACAACCACAACAATGAACAAAACAAACAGAATGAAGCGAAAGATACTTCTAACACAGATACAGATTCGATTATGAAATACAATTGAATCGGCAGTTGGAAGAATTCAATGAAAGCTAAAAATCTGAAAATTTACTTTATGTTGGATTTGATATCTGGAAGGGATCTCGCATCAATACACTGCACAAAGAAATAAAAAAAACATTGGAAAATCCTAAAAAAAACAGGTATGAAATAGAGATGGGCAAAAATAGCGTAGCAGCTAGTTTTTTACTGCTACTTCGGCTAAACTGCTATCACTGCTACCACCGATTAAACGTAGCTCCTGGCTTAATTGTTGTTTTGTTTTTCTCCGAAGTTCGCTAAAGGTAAAATTTTTCCTTTTTTCTAAACAAACAGAACTGTTAGAAGAACGGAACAAAAGGGCAGATAATTGTCTGCGGAGCGGACAATCATGACGTGTGCACGCTACGTAATTTGTGGCGTCTGTTAAGTGTTTGCGGAACTGATAGAAACAGCTCTCGGAAAGCACTTGTTGCTACTTGCTTTCATTGCGTAATGGGTAAAGCGTTGGATTACCAATACAGTGGTCCCGAGTTCAATACTCGTTCATCTTAAAACCTTTTTTTTTTTTTTTAAGAAAAGAGTATTCCCGTTATATTTTGAATTGTTTCGGAGCTACAAATTACCGAAAGCATGGGGAAATTAAATTTAGAGTTTTATATTTTTATCGCCACGAACGAACAGGATCTCGGAAATTTTCTGAAGATGGGGTAGGTCGAAATGAGCATGAATTAAACGACTTCCCATGTAGGTAAAGATGATATATGTTATTCATAGCGTCCAATTGGGCAATGATTTTCAATCCCTTTGATAACAAATAAATAAAGCGTTGTTTGAAATCATGCAATTGTTACTCCTACTTGTTATGCAACCATGCATTTAAATTCAAATTCGGTATATGGAATCTACTTGAGATATCGACTTGGCAGAAATGATTTATTGTTTCCTGGTGGAATACCGTCCCATTCACACTTATTTCAAGCCATCTTTACTTCAGAGAATTTCTGGGAATCTCCTAATTCCTTTGGGAAATCCCTTACGCGCCTATTGCGAAATTTTGAAATATGAATTTTCTGATAGTGTAGATTTAAGGTCTTTGACGGTCCATGCCGCATCAGTTCTGCTGTTCGTACTGATAGAAATATGAAGCTGTAAAGTTCATTTTTCCAAGTTTTCGGCAACCTGTAACTCCGTAACTATGCGCATTTCCCAAATCTGTCAGAGGAATTATTTTTTGTTTTGATGTGAGGAATCACCTCCAGAAGTTTGTCTGTGTAGTTCATAAACACTCTGAATATAATCACGCTTAAAATATTATACTCATTTAGCATGAACACTTCCCCCTTCCCGCCGTACCCAGTGCTTTATACATTCCTGATTTTATTGTTTTATATACTGTTCCCTCTCCACCAGTTAGTTCAATCTCAGATAATTACATACGATCGTTTTCTAACAGTGATAGTATGAGCTAAATTACGTTAGTCACTCTACTGCACACATAACAGGATACAAGTAAATAAGTTAGTCTAAAATGGAGTTTTATTGCTTTTTCACAGTCGGGAATAAATAACTACTATTTAGATACGTTTTCTTCTAAACTGCTATTTTTAATTGCTATTGTTATCATATTTGCGTATAGCAACTATTGCTATCACTGTTACGGAATAATAGCAGTTTTGTCCATTCCTAACGCGAAATTTCTGTCAGTTGGCAGAGGAAAAAATATGCATTTTTACTTGCTTGTAGCTTTAGTGTTCATTGTGCATACATTTCTTGTAAATATCATTCATTTGAAGTACCATTCATTCATTTTATTGCGTTTTTCTTCATTTATTTGGTCGATTTTTCCATACTTACGTCTAAGCACTTACAACAGAGCATTCATTTTTCCATCAGTTGGAAGAAGGAAATAAATCCACCAACTTTTTTAAAATTTACAGGAAAACGTACAATACCTGGAAATTGTCTGAACAATACACAGGGATCAGAATACCGTTCTGAATAATCTGTAAAAATATGGTTTGCTTTCAGTAAATATTAAAAATGTTATACAGTTTTTGTTAATTTCCCACAAAATAGATTTTTGGATTTATTTTCTTCGTCCAACTACCGATTCAATTATTTTAAGCAGAATATCACAAGAATTTATAGATGCATTGACACTGCACAACAGAATTAGTTCAAGACCACCTAATATTAACCTAAAAAAATTCCCATGAAACAACATATGGAATTCAAAATGCAATTCAGGGAACCTCAGGATAAAACACGATTTCTAAATGCCTTCAAATATAAATATTTCGGTCCAAACACAATAATGAATATATTCGAAGAAAGACAAAAAGAGCCACAAAAACCGATTTCCACAACCACGTTCACTTGTGTAATTAGAGGAGTCTCGACTATGTTAGACATAAACAAGTTGAAACTGCACTTGAAACAAAAAGGAATACTTATCACCAATGCAAATGACAAGAATAATGAATGACAAAGGACCACTACGAACAATCCGTTTATTTACAAAAACTCAAAATTTGGTCAGCCACCGTATAACAAATGGGATCACGATAGGCTACTGCAGATACAAAGTCGAGGAATCAAAAACCAGGGGAAGACCGGTACCTTGCAGAACGTGTCTGCAGTACCACGAAGAGAAACAATGTACAAAAAGTACCTACATGTTACAAATGCGGAGAGGCCCATCAAAGTTATACTTGTAAAATAACACCTAATAAGCTATATTTCGGTACATGCAAAACGACAAGACACCGAACTGCAGCTTCAAACTTGCCTCGCAGGCCATTAAAAGGTGAACAGGTTGTTCCAGCAAAATCTACAGAACCAATACTATTTGCAATGCTATTGATCACTCAAATATCTTAAGACAAAACACACCACCTTCAACAATGCGCACCGACACTACAAATACCTCTACTCACAATTAGAACATAAACAATGGTGAAGAAAAAACTGAAGAAACTAATGAAACCATAACGGTTCAAAAAGACGCCATAATTAAATGGGTAACTTCCATACTCGCTATGATGACACCTCAAGATCAACAAGCCAAACTCAATACCGTATTCAAAGAAGCGTCTGAAGAATTATTACACTGTAGAGTCAATATCATAACATCCACCTGTAACTAATTGTCTACGGCTTTACCTCTCTGATACGGACTAGCCGAAATAAACTCGTTACCACAGTGTAATAAGTAGACAATCTTTAATGCCAACCACCTATTATAACAGGAACACAAGAGTCCTCAAAATAATATTACACAGATCCTTTCTTATTTACAAAAAAGGAATAAAGACATGTAGCTAATAATTCCGTTTTGTTCAAAGTTCATTCTTCTTGAATCACACGGCTTCACCACGCTATAAGACACCATAGCAATTCTCCCCCTCCCCTCTCTGAAGAAGGAGTCTCTAGGTTTCATAATCCTTAGCCCAATAGGGGGGTCTTCTAAACCTTTGGGACTTTCTTACTTCCTAATTACAGTGTGTTGTGAGCTACCCTGCGCTTGGTCGTTAACCATTTCTATACACCAGTCAGAGTCAACTTGTTTTGGAGCCTGGTAATTATTTGAACTAGGTTTATCGAAGTATAATTGATGTTTATGAAACATCCTTTGACGCTGTCCGATTTGTACTAGATACGTATTTGCTCCCAGTTGTTTAAGTAAGTTACCTTGAACAAAATTGGGAGTCTTCTTTGAATGATTATTGACCCACAGTGTATGTTGATTTACTTCATTAGAGAATAACTGCTGACCTGATTTATCCTTTATATTGTCCTTGACTAAAGAATAATCTGTTCTAGGATTGTATTTAAACAGATAATCGTTTGGCGATAAACCTGTTCCGCGGGTAGGCATACATTTCAGGGCATTCAAAATATCATGTAGCCAACACTTAACTTCGTGTAGCTTGGGAACGAAACCTATTTCTATGTACTTCTTATCTAGTGCTTTTTTAATTATCTGGGCTCCTTTTTTCGGCCAACCCATTACTCGGCGGATGGAATGGTGGAGAATGCATGAGATTTATTCCTCTAAGAAGGCAAAATCGTTCAAACAGCTGACCAAAGAAGGGCGGACCATTATCGGTCACGATAGTTTTTGGATAACCATATGTTTCGAAGAAATTCTGCAAACAGTTACATGTTTCTTCCACGTTAGTTGATTTAACTAACCAACTTGTTATTAGATTAGAAAAACTATCCATAGCGAGTAGAAATTTAAAACCTTTCCACTCCCCAAAATCTAGGCGAATACGCTCAAAAGGTTTGGATGATTTTGGCCAGTGTATGTAATTTACTGTGGGTGGTTTATTTCTCATCTTCAAACACGGTTCACAATCACCCACAAATTCTGTGATGTCCTGTTCGATTCTTGCCCACCAGACTAAATCTTTTACTAAAAATAACAATTTTTTGCCCCAGTGTGCTGTTTATGCAATAGCTGTAAATAAGGCAATCTTAGCTTTGAAGGTAAAATCACGCGGGAACCAAGCCATAAACAACCATCCTGATACGTTAATTGATACCTTTTTGCAAATATAGCCTTCAACTCAGGAGTATCATATTCCATCCGTAATTGCTTTGGCCACCCTTGAACAATCCATTTTTTTATTTGCTGACTCATCGGATCATTCCCTGTTTCTGTTTTTACTGGTTCGGCTAGAATTTTACAAAACCTTTATTTGTTGTACATAGTGACTAGAAATCTCACTATCGCCCGTTTCTTCATTTAGTGGGAGCCTTGATAAAAAGTCCGCTAGTTCTACTTTCTTAGTGTATATTATATTAAAATCATACGCTGCTAGAAAAAGAGCCCATCTTTGTAATCTAGGTGCTGCTGTATTCGGTACCTCCTTACCATAAAAAATTAGCTTGACAGGTAGTGAATCTGTCATAATCTTGAATTGGCGTCCACACACATATTTGTGAAATTTGCGTATAGCAAATATAACTCCCAACGCCTCACGCTCATATTGAGCGTACTCCCTTTCTGCTGTGGTTAAAGTCGCTGATGCACAAGACACTGTTTTCATACGCCCATCTTCTAAATTACATAGAACTGCTCCTACCCCATCTTGACATGCATCCGTGATAATTACAGTTTCTGCTTCAGGATTAAACGGATGTAAAATATTCTCCTGAGTAAGCAAAGATTTAATGTTGTCAAATTCCATTTGCTGTTGCTTTTCCCATTGCCACTTGACATTTTTCTTCAATAACATGTACAAAGAAGGCAATTTGACTGATAACATAGGTACATGTCGATGGTAAAATGTCACCATAACTAAAAAGGATTTTAACTGTTGCGCACAGGTAGGTGAAGGACATTCCAAGATAGGGCGTAACTTCTCTGGTGAAATGGATATACCTTGTGATGAAATTTCGTGTCCTAAATAAGTGATCTTATCCTAAAAAAAACTGACATTTTTCCAACCTTACCTTGATGTTTATCCGTTCAAATCTATCTAATACTTGCGTAACCCGATCATAACAAGAACTTTTATCTTCAGCATAAATCAAAACATCGTCGAGATCGCAAATCACACCTTCCAGTCCTGCTGTGACCTCATCAATAAAACGTTGAAAGACTTGGGCCGCACAGCTCAATCCAAACGCAAGCCTGGTCTGTCGGAATATTCCCCACGGTGTTCTAACACCCAAAAATTGTTGTGATTTAGGATGAACTTTTAACTGCAGATAAGCTTGTCGTAAATCCAAAATGGTAAAACATTTAGCACCCCTGATTGTATTCATAATGTCTTCAATTTTTTGAAGAGGATATATCACTTTCTCAGTGACTTTATTTAAGGTTTGCTTTAAATCCAGACATAACCTTATATCATTGTTATCTTTATGAACAACTACTAGCGGAGTAGCCCATTCTGAGAATTCGACTGGCACTAACACTCCTTGTGACTGTAATTTTATTATTTCATTCTTAACTGCCTCCCTAAGATGAAAAGGTACCTCATATGCTTTACGAAATATTGGTATTGAATCTGGCTTAACTGGGATATGGACCATATGACCTTCTATGGGTTTTTCAATATCACCCTGAAACACTGATTTATATCTTGTAATTATTGAATTCTTACGATCGTTATTCTTACTAGATAATGTTAGTAATTTTAGAGAATTATTAATACAAGCATTGTTAAAAATATTTAGCCTCCAATTAGGCCACAATTCGTCTAACCAGCACCTGCCCAAAACTGGCTTGCGAAATGCATCTTGTACTATAATCAAAGGAAGGACTTTAGATCTTCCCTCCACCACGGCTTTTACAGGGCCTATCACGGATAAGAAAGTATTAGTAGCGCTCCGTAAAGTACAAGTCGTAGGACGAAGTGGAATATGGGTTAGGTATGTGCTATAACTATCCAGGCCAGCCACACTTACTGATGCTCCCGAATCTATTTCGAATATAATATAGGAATCCTCACAGATTAAACCTTTAGTTAATGGGCTATTCGATTGTGAACCTTTCTGTAGCAATAATAAGTTTACTTGAGCCTCCTTTTCCTTCTTTACTGCTATTCTTGGCAGGACTCTAGAAATCAATTATTTTATCCCTGACTTCCATTTATTAAACTTGGTGTAAAATAGCATGCTGCCAACATTCGATTCTCTTGAAGCTAGGTTCTTTTCGACTACCATTCTGCGCCAATGTAACTAATTGTCTACGGCTTTACCTCTCTGATACGGACTAGCCAAAATAAACTCGTTACCACAGTGTAATAAGTAGACAATCTTTAATGCCAACCACCTATTATAACAGGAACACAAGAGTCCTCAAAATAATATTACACAGATCCTTTCTTATTTACAAAAAAGGAATGAAGACATGTAGCTAATAATTCCGTTTCGTTCAAAGTTCATTCTTCTTGAATCACACGGCTTCACCACGCTATAAGACACCATGCACCACCGACGGACATTAATGGAAAACTTCCATAAAAAACAAAAAAGCAATAAGAATACACCACAAACCAACTCACATGATATCAATGGCAAATCGGACTAATGCAGTAGGAAACAAAACAATTCCCACCAACTTGCTAAAAATTATGTTCATAAACATTCACGGTCTAAGAGAAAAATTTCAGGAAACAATCCAACTTGCACAAGATCAAAATACAGACATTTTAATTATTAACGAAACCAAACTGACACCAAACATTCCACTCAGAGTGAAAGGATTAAGTATTTTCAGAAATGATAAACAGACAGCAAGTGGGGGGGGGGGGTTGCAATATTAGTCAAAAACAATATTTCAGCGCAAGAATCTACTCTTCCAAGTGTATTACAAGACGCAGCCACTACGCCATTACTCATAACTAGATGTGTGTAACGAGCGGATTTCGAGCGCTCGAAACACAAAATTACGTTTTCGAGCGAGCAGAGTTTGATCTAACAAAATCTGCTCGAACAGATTTGTTCGAACACTTTTGCTCGCACCAGGATCGAGCGCTCGAGGCTCGAAACTTTTTCGAGCGCTCGAAAGTCCTGGAATTTCCCCTTCCTCTTAGTTTATCTTGGTAAAGAACGTAATACACAATGTTGCCAAGTGTGATACTATTATTCTGCTCATATTATAAATTCAACTTTATAGCTTTGATACAACAGGTAATTAAGTAAGTACTAAAAAAACTATTATCGTGATTCTATAGGTACTTTAACGCCAACATTTCTGGAAGCTCTAATGGATGCTGACTACGATTCCGAGCCTAAAAATTTTGAAATTTCTAATCCAAGACGGTGGCAGCGCGAAACACCATCATTGTAAAAGATAATCTGATGAGGAAAGGGACCCTGAGTTCATTTCCAAGGCCAAAATATACAAATTTGAAATCCACGATGGTGCCAGCGCGAATTGTCATATTATTAAATATCATTAGATTTGCGAGAAATTTTATATGTTGGGGCTTGAAGGAGTCTTCAGTTCATTACCGAGGCAAAAAAAAAAAAAAACAATTTTGGAATCCAATATGGCGACAGCACGAAATGTCACAATTGTTAAAATTCATCAGAATTTCATGAAATTTCATATGTAGGGGTTTGAAGAGGTTCTGAGTTTAATTCCGAAGCTACAATTGTTGAACTTCGAAATTGAGGATGGCGCCAGCGTGTAATCCATAATTGTTTAAAATGATCAGAATTTCCTGAAATTTGATTCTGGGGGTGTTAATAGATGTTGAATTCAACTCCGAAGCTAAAATTGTTGAACTTTTAAATTAAAGATGGCGCCAGCGCGAAGTGACAAAATTGTTAAAAATCATCTGAATTTGGTGAAATTTCATATGTAGGACTTTGAAGCGGTGCTTAATTCAATTCCGAAACTAAAATTGTTGAATTTTGCAATCCAAGATGGCGGGATCACGTAATATCATAATTGTTAGATATTATCAGAATTTCTTGAAATTTCATTTGGGGGTTGAAGGAGTGTTTAGTTCAATTCCAAATCTTTTGAAATCCAAGAGGCGGCAGCGCGAAATGCATTAATTGTTAAATATCATTACGTTATCTTCACCCCCTCGAATGTATTCATTACAGGAAGACTATTCGCAGAAATGTTTGTGATAATATATCAGAAGATTTCCTTTCATCAAACAATTAATATTATGTATGAAAACTAGCAAGTTCGAGCGAATACATGTAGAGGGCGCGATACTAGCGATTGAAGATAATGTGAAATTAAAACAAGGCAATTCAGAGGGAAAATAATAATTTATCACAGGAATCACAACGCTTCAGATTGTACTTCTTATCTGGAAAGTATTCGAAGCTATATAGATTTACTAAAGAATTTTAAAAATGCAGATCATATAAATATTTAGTGAACGTCTTGCATAACGAGCGTATAGTTTGTGCTAAATAGTACAATCTACAGTATATTCCAAGTGACGTAACACGCAATTTAGCCAATGAGGATTAAAGCACAGAAATGAGCTGCCTGTTATAAAATGAAATAACTAATGCTGCTACCAAAGACCTCATTCTAAAAGCAATACTTTTTGTTCAGTACCAACGCAGATTTTTACGCTTATTATCGCTGTGCGATCCGGTTTATAAATTGTCTTAATTCTTGCAAATAACTAAACATTATTTACAGGATGCACTATCATATACACAGTATGGAACACTATTATATAAATAACTAATAAATAAAACTACATCAAAAACACACCCGCACAGCGATACCAAGTCTAAAAATTTTGTTTACATTGAATTAGACTGGAAATGGAAAACTACGTTAAACGTTTGCTGTGCGTCTATCTTTCAACACTAACCAGTCATTCCAGTATAGCTATGTAGAGCTCATCGCTACTACTCTCTACGTCCGCCTCGGTGAAGTAATACTCCTAGCGTCATGTTACTGTTTCTTGTGTTGAACGTGATGTGAATCGCGTACAATTAAAATAGAACTAATCTTACTTAATTTATCCTATTTCCGATATGTTTGAAAATGTTGAAAATGGGTACAAAAAAAAGAGTCTAACCTGACTTTCTAACGTATGTTCTTGAAATATTGAGAATGTAAACGAAAGCAAAATGTAATTGCTGAAAGAAAGAAAAAATGTTGTCGTGTAGCGAAACCAAGAGAAAAATACGCTATCACTGGTCAACCGGCCACCGGTTTTCACAGTGCCTTGGAAGTAGATCAAAAGAATACCTATAAATGGGAGTGCATGGAACGCGGACAGGTCATGAACATTATTTCCCCGAGAGCTTCCACTACTCTCTACGATAAACATCATGCTCTACGTAACGCTACTGGAGCTATTGGCTAGTATCGAAATATGGACGCCAAAACAAATAAATATTTAAGCGCGATCGTCGACTACCAGCCTAATCCAGTATGAACCAAATTTTCAGTTCTTATCCAGTTTTATATATATGTTAACATTGTGTGACCGTTTCCCCATTTATGTCTCTTAATTCTTGAGTTATACATGTACCGAACTGTGTAAGTAAATAATATTTAGGTTATTGACAAGTATTAAAACATAAATAAAAAACAGGCCACACAGCGATAGCAAGCGTAAAAAACGGAAAATTAGGCCTATATTGGTTTAGACTGGAAGTGGACAGTCGAGGTTAACTACCCTCCGCTTCCTGGCTTCATATATTCATTAAATGTTTCATGGCTCCGATCAGTCCAGTATCACTTTGATAGAGATCAATGAATGAAACAAACAAAATGCAGATTTCTTTCTTACGAATTAATTGACAGGGTCCAACGTCATCTTGTTCCAATCTCGCATGTTTCCAGTGTAAATACAATGATCAAACAGGACTTTCTCTACGCTTCAAATTAACAAGGAGGTACGTCATCAGTTGAGCACAGGGATTGGATTACTAAAAACTAGGATGTATATAAATAAACCAGGGCTGGGGGAGCTGGGCGGCGTGTCCCCGGTTAGGGGTGGGCATAACCGAAAGTGCTGTTAACATTCTATTCCACCTGTAAATTTTCCAAATCCCTGTGCTGGTAATTTACAGGTTTGAGAGATCGTCGACCAAACCATCCTTTGCCGCAGAGGTAGAGTGGTGCAGCGGTAAGACGTTGGCTCACTAAATAAAAAACCCGGATTTGAATCTCGGCGGGCGGTAAGATTTTTCTTCTTTTTTCTTTCAAAATATATTTTTATATGTTCATATATGTTAGTAATAATTGCTTTCTTGCATTTTTCATACATTATCTTAAATTAGGAACCATGGGAACGTGGGGAGTTAGGTAAGATTTGGTGCTGTCATATATCTTTACGTGTTCCACTCTATTAGTACTTTAAAAAAATGTAAACGAAATATGCACAAAAACTTATTTAACACATTTTTCTGTCACTCGCTTGAAATTTGTTTTCTTCGTATAAAAATAAACAAGGACTTAATTGGAGTCAATTTTTGTGAGATGTTGATAAAAAACTTTTATGAGGCAGTCTTTGTCATTTAGCTTTTGTTTCTCTTCATCATCACGTCCGAGCCATCATTCATCCGTCTTGTCATCTCTTTACATTTCGCTCAAAGGTTTATGCCATTGACATCTCTCTAAAACGATACTGGATTGCTCGATGTCATTTAAGTTTTAATGAGTATATATATATATCTAAGGGAGCAGAGAGGTCATTTGATCTCAATACTCCACTTCCACTCTGGTCCAATTTTTTAAATTCTATCTAAGATTTTGTTTATCAATGTGCGACCCGCTTTTTAATTCATATTTTAATTCTTGCAAATAACGTGAGAATGTTTTACAGTTATACGTTAAAATTATGGAATTATATTATTTTATTCAACCTTCGTATATGCAAGCTAAAAAGTTGGTATTCGTCATATTGTACATAAAGTGGGCTTCAAATGACGGCCTCCGGTCCAAATCTGGACCTCAAAGTCCTTTCTCACAGACCTTTACGACTTGATTCGACATCAAGACTACAAAGAACGAAAACTAATTGTATTAAAAGCACCGTATTCAGCAGAAACTATTTAATGCAGCACAAAAAATCCAGGAATGTGTATGATTATTCTACGTACGTTTTATATGTTTCATGCATAGTGCTCAACAGTTGACAGATCGTACATTTGATTGAAATGAACCCTTCTCTGTTGCCCCTTTCATCTTGTTTCGATCCTTTAAAATAGCATAGAAACGAAACGTGGATTCATGCTAACATAAGCCGCATTCACATTTTAATGTTTCATTTATTGATTGATTTGTTACTAGATTATTTTCACTCCTGTTGGTGTGGGGTGACTAAAATACGTTGGCTACATTGATAATCGTACTGCTATTACTACTATAACTACAGCAGCAACAACTACAACAACAGCTACTACTACTACTACGACAAATACTGCTACGTCTTGTCAAATTAGAAAGATGTGCAAAGTTTTGTTGAGACATGTTGAAAACTGTGGATTTGAGATATTTTGATAAACTCTCGTATATATATGGGTCAAAATTTTGGTTTCTGACGTATTCTATGTTCTTCGTTTTATGAAACTAGTAAATTGTGCAAAATTCTATTGAGATGTATTGAAAGTTGTGGATTTGAGATATTTTGACCAACCCTCGTATATGTGGGTCAAAATTTTTGTTTTGAACGTCGTTCTCTATGTTCTTCATCTTGCCAAATCACTAACTTGTGCAAAGGTTTGTTGAGATATGTTGAAAATTGCGGATTTGCGATATTTTAACCAACCGTCGTAAATATGGGTCATTTTTTTTGTTTCAGGCGTACTAAATGTTCTTCGTCTTGTCAAATTACTAAGTTGTGCGAAGTTTTGTTGAGATATTTCGAAAATTGTGAATTTGCGATATTTTGACCAACCCTCGTATATATGAGTGAAATTTTTATTTCGGACGTACTCTACGTTCTTCGTCTTATCATATTAGGAAGATGTGGGGAGTTTTGTTGACATACGTTGAAAATTGTGGATATGCAATATCTTGACCAAACCTCGCAAATATGGGTCAAAATTTTTCTTTTGGGCGTTCTCTATGTCCTTCATCTTGTCAAATTGCTAACTTGTGCAAAGTTTTGTTGAGATATGTTGAAAATGGTGAATTTGCGATATTTTAACCAACCCTCGTATATATTGGTCAAAATTTTTGTTTCGAGCATACTCTATGTTCCTCGTCTGGTCAATTTACCAAGTTGTGCGAAGTTTTGTTGAGATATGTTGAAAATTGTGAATTTACCTTATTTTGACTAATTCTCGTATATATGGGTCAAAATCGTGATTCCGTATATAGTCTATCCCAGTTCAAAGGTTTTTGTTAGATAACCCATTATTATTATTAGGTTAGTTGGCAACACTGAACCTCCTTTAACCAGTTACAGGATGATAAAGACAAAAATGTAATCAGATGACGTAATTCGAGCAGGAACTCCGCTCGAACAGTTCGACCGCTCGAAACATATTTACTCTCGAACTTGCTCGAAGTGGATTTTGTGAAAGTTCTCCCACGTTTCGAGCGTGACTACTTCGGGCTTCGGATTTCGAGCGCTCGAAATCCGCTCGTTGCACAGCTCTACTCATAACCCTGACTCATCAGCCTTATTTCATCTACTTAGCTTATCTTTATTCTAGTCCACAAACAAACATCAATAGCAGTGTACCATTATTAAAATACCTAAAACAATTTAAAAATGTAATTCTTATAGCAGATCTTAACATTCAGCACCCAGTGATGGGTGACAGGAAAACTGATGACAACAGAAAGATATTATTCCAGTACTTACTTCAATCTTCTCTAATAAACGTAAACGTGGGCCCCACCAGATTCATGAACAACTCCGAAACAGCTCCCGATAGAATTCTGATATCCCCCAGCCATTCCCAATAAACTGGTCAATAAATAATTATTTATTGATTAATAAATATGATTAGGATATTATTTATTAATCGATTATTTATTGATTAATATTGATCAATGAATAAAAGTCTCCCATCTGACCACGGCGAAATATATCTTCATTTCAACCTTAAAATTGATAAAAACAATAACAGCATTCTGTATACTAACTACAACAAGGCGAATTGGGAACTTTTTCAAAACATTATTGAGCAGGAACTAAGGCATATTAAATTACCACTTACTACAATAGCAGACATTACAAGTACCAACGATAAAGCTATCCACTCTTTACAGTTAGCATTAACACAATCACTCCCAAAAAAGAAGATTATTTTACACGCACAAAGGCTACCAGCTGAAATTATTCAACACATCAGATACAAGGGACATATAAGAATAATGCATAGAAGACCTTCGGAATTTATAAAACAAGAAATTAACAGGCTAAATAGAGAAATATAAAAGAAAATTGGGGCATACAGGGAATTACGTAATATTGAACACACGTCTACTCTCACAGAAAATTACTCCAAAAATTCCAAATTATTCCGGAAAGCAATATCAGCAACAAAAAACTTGTGAAAAACACTACCAAGTTCATTAGACAGCACACCTGTCGCTTCCCACAAAGATTTTCCACGCTAAATTTAAGATAAAACTAAAGATGACAAAAATTTTACAGATTAACTTCAAAGAGAGATCTCTCAAGCAGCTACAATAATCCTGGTCAATTATTAACCATTACATAGATATTACCAATTAAGATAGACAAGACAATTATAACGAACATATTGATAATCTCCTAAATGATAATATTACACAAGAAGAAATTACCTCAATTCTAAAAAAAAACAAAACACACACACACACACACACACAAGAAAAACACTGCTTCCAGCCCCCGACGGAGTACTGTATATTGTTCTGAAAAGAAGCCCTCCCCCCTATATATTACTGCGCATATACTACTGGAGGTCGGGACGGGCGTAAGCCATAGTGCTGCTACCGACCTTAAAATTCATTTTATCTTATCTTACTACTGGAACTGTCGTAAGAATCTACAATCAACTACAGAAAAAATGTCAAATGGTGCTAATCCTGGAAATTGCAACTAAACCAGAATATAACTCAATTTATAGTATTTTATCGTTCTGGCCGGGGATCTCGATTAGATACAGAGGAATTCATCACAATTAAAAATACTAAAATTAACCCCCAAAACTACTGCAAAATATCTAGGCGTGACATTTGATCGAAGACTAACATTCAAAGCTCACATTAAAGATAGGAAAACAACTAGACTTAACAGAAACAGAAACACTAAGATAGTCGGGTCCCTCCACGGAACGCCCCAGTGTGTGGATCACCATCATGATACCGTAATTCTCCGCATGCTGTTAAGTAGGAACTACATTAAAGCATATATAAGGTAATCTAAAGGTAATCTAATCTACACAAGACATTTACCACTACATCGGAGATAGAGAAAGAAGGTGAAATAAGAAGATAGGAAAGCGCGAGAAAGATTTGTCTTTGATAGAGGGAGGAAAAAGCCGGTTATGCCAGTAAAAAACCCTTGAATCGGTAATATTAAAACCGGAATCCCAGATTGTTAGTACAGCAGATAAAAAACTCCACAAAACGGAAGGGTGGAGAAAACCCGCTGTCGGAGATTGTTAGTAGGTATGAGTTGGTATGAGGTTCTAAAACTACAATGTTAGAAATAAGGTACTATTCACTACGATTCATTTAGTAAGGTCGGATTTACATGCTTACTCGCCCGTTGCCCCGTTGCCTGGAATAAAATGTTATTAGTAAATCTAATATTGTTGTTTAGTAATCTGAGTCAAATGATTATGGTAATGAGGGTTGTTAGCTAGTATGATCATAGTGATTGATATTTATTCCGCAGAGACTGCATTGTCGTGTATATATATATACACGACAAATCCAAATGTAAGATGGGTAGATGAAATCAAGCGTTTTTCAGGAGTTACATGGATGAGGATATCAGCAGACCGAGATATGTGGAAAGAAAAGGGGGAGATCTTCATCCAGCAGTGGATAGAAAACGGCTGAATATGAT
>JAGDQP010009564.1:27882-58552 GCA_022664845.1 Lepisma saccharinum
TATTTTATATACTATGTACAGTCATCGATTACTAAACTCTATTACGGGTTCTCTTTCTCTTTTTATATGGATTTTTCTTTAAGATGTGGATAGGTCTATTGTATTTATATGGCATTTTGGGGGTTTAAGTACCAAGTGTACTTACTAGTTTATTTGGGTTGTCTTATGAGGATGAAAAAAACGATTTGGTTAGATTTTTAAGGTAATCTCTGAGCGTGTGTAGCCCCAGCTCCCTCTGGAGCCTAGCAACCGAAATAAATCGGTGTAGTCCCAGTATGGGTCTGATGGCTGTATACTGTACTTTTTCAGCCTGTTGATATGGCAGTTGGCAGCAAAGGCTCAAGACGGAGCTGCGTAAGTTATGACAGGAGGAACAAGCATTTTGTATAGTGTTAGTTTAATTTGCATGTTAAGTGCGGGGGATTTAAAGAGTGCCGCAAGTTGAAACAGTCGCCCATGCGTCTTACCTGATTGAAGTCGCGTGTGTTTAGCGTAAGTTAGCGCGCGGTCTAATGTTACAGCTAAGTATTTAACTTGTTTGACCCAATTTACTTTCGTGCGATTTAGTACTAATTGTGTATCCGGATTACGGCGTCTTTTAGTGAATTGAATCGCTCGCGTTAACATTTGCTCGCGTTAACTTTAATCTTCCTTACTTAAGCCATGGTTTAAGGATATTAAGATGTTCCTGTATGTATTTAGTTACACGATTGAGTAGAAATGAAGCTGAATAGATTATCTTATCATCCGCGTACATTGCTATTTCGGTTTTAGGACACCTTGGGATGTCATTTACATAGAGAAGAAATAAAATTCTAACTAAAAGGTATCCCTGTGGTACTCCTGCCTTTATTTCTCTGTTAGAGAAATTCGCGTTCTGGTGCCAGACGTTGAAAGTTCGATCCTTTAGATACGAGCGGATAAAGTAAATAATGTATTGGAAGATGTTGGCCTGGATCATTTTATACATTATGCCGGGATACCAGGATCTGTCGAAAGCTTTCTCCACGTCCAACAGAGCTGCACCTATTATTTGTTTTCTATTGAACTTGTCCGTAATGGATTCAATGAATCTTACCAATTGATGTGCGGTTGAGTGTTTGGCTCTGAAACCAAACTGCTCTGCTGCAATTACATTGTTTTCGGACAAGTACTCTTTCAGTCTTCTATATAGAACACTTTCAGTTACTTTGGCTATAGTGTTAAGAAGACTGATAGGCCTATGATTCTGCGGAAATTGACTATATTTATTAGGCTTGGGATCGTTATTGTTTTAGCATGTTTCCACGCTGTTGAGAAATGGCTGAATTTGAGCATATTATTAATTATGTGTTTTAGGTATTTAAGAGCGGTTTTACGGAGCTGCTTTAAAACAACATTCTGAATTTTATCTGGACCCTGAGCTTTCGGGCTTTCAGGCTTTTTGGCCCATTTAATGGTCTGTGAAATTTCTGACATTTCAACTTTTCGAAATTCTCCTGCTGGAATTCATTTACTTTTTTCTTTACTTTTCTATCATGAACATCGTCAGCTAGTTCATTATTTCTTTACTTAAAGCATATGTCCTACTTAAATCTTACTTCCAATCGTCCTTCCACTATCAATCAAAATTAGATTATATCAGTCCACACTCCGACGAATGGTCATTTACGGCCGCGAGCTCTTCTACTTCAACATATGCACGGAACAAATTGTAAAGTTTGAAAGAATTTGAATCAGATTTACAGAAAAATATGGACCGCCAACAAATTGGAACATTATAACACAATACCTATAATTCCCATTGAAACGTATTTACAGGAAAGACGCAAGAAGTACATTCGTACCGCTAAAAACAAACAAAAAATATCATGAAACAAGCTCACCTGAAACAAGCTCACAAGATGAATTACAGAATATTAAGACAAAATATAACCTACCAATAATTACTATCATATTAATTAACAGTCAGCGCAGTTCTAACAAATAATAAAAACATCCACATAGCATAACACATTCTCCACGGGCAAGGCAACTAAACTAACTACGAGGGTGATTCAGAAAGTAATGCCTCCAAGGTGATACCTTTATTTGTGTTTGACAGATAGCACCGATACAGGTATCAGTGGAAAGCTTGCAATGTCAGCTACAAATGGTGGCATCATTTTTCAACATAATCAACATTACGGGCAACACACTTGCGCCAACGCGAAACAAGGTTTCTCATGCCGTCGGCGAAGAATTGTGGTGGTTGCTGGCGACACAATTGCCGAACTGCTGCTTCCACCTCTGCGTCACAACTGTAGCGCTGGCTCTTAAGATGATCCTTAAGTTTGGAGAAGACCCAAAAGTCGCAGGGCGCAAGATCCGGACTATAGGCAGTATGAGGCAGAATGTCCGTGAACCTCACCCCATTGACAAGGCGATGACGGTCCTATGGCGGACCGACGGCGACGAAATGGCGAGCCTCTAGCGATTTTACACTAATGCAGCCCGCGGTACGCCGACGGCATGCCGCTCCGTCTCCGCCAAAAATCCCGGCCAGGCCGCTCTCGTCCCGCGACTGAACAGCCACCTACCCGCTATACCGCCCGAGTCCCGTCGCTATACCGCTCTCGTGCTGCCTGTCTTTTCCCTGGTATTCCTCTTTTCGTCAGATTTGCTTTGACACGAAAAATGTATTGGGCGCAGTGGTAATTGATATCAAGTTTACTTTTTTGCATTGTCTTCGCTGTAATTTATTTCCTAGCTAGTAAAGTACTTCTGTGTCTACGATGAGATGGGATTCGTGCCTCCAACTGTCAGCGACAAGATTTAGAAGTCTGATGCCTTAACCACTCGGCTATGCTGGTCTTCCCACTGGGTGATGTTTTTTCACGCCTTTTGTCTTACGAAGACAATTGGGAAGCTTGTTTGCAAACGCTTTTTTAAATTGTTTTCTGTTTTTTGCGAATAATATACAAATTGCCCCTAGGCATATTTTTTTGTCGTTCGTATTGTTTATTTTCAACCGTCTTCTTAAGAAATGAATGTCGCAGTAACAGCGCGGTATACACTGCTGATATCCGCTGTTCCCCCGACTATAACAAATGACAATCTCCGTAACGGCGGGAAGGAGTTGGCGGCCCGCATGCCATTTTCCGCTCGGGCTCCCGCGCATCGCATAATATCTACACTGGCGGTTATCGCTCTGTACCCCGAGAGCATCGGCGGCAAATTGTCAATGGGGCAGGCGCTACAGAGCTTCCTGAGTTTGGTGGCTTGTGTGCGGACGAGCACTGTCGTGGTGCAGAATTGCCTGTTTATCTTTGCGAGTGCGTTGCACTCTGGCCCGCAGTCGCTTTAGGGTGTCTACGTGGGCGCTTACTGTCTGAGTTTATTGTCTGACCGTTTCGCAGAAATTCAGTATGCACAACCCCATCCCAATCCCAAAAGAGGGTCAACAACACTTGGCCAGAAGATGAGACAACCTTGATTTTCTTTGGCGGAGGAGAGGACGTGTGGCTGTACTCCATCGACTAACGCTTCGTTTCCGAGTCGTAATGGTGTGTCCACGACTCGTCACCAGTAACAATTCTGCGATGAAAGTCGTCACCTTCCTGTTCATATCGATGGAGTAGCTGCTGACAGATTCTCTTCCTCGACTCTTTCATGCCAGGCGTCAGTTGCCGTGGTACTCAACGAGCGCATATCTTCTTGTAACGCAGAAGGTTCTTAATGATGTGGTTCACTGAACCAATGGAAATGGCGAGCGTTGTTGCGATCTCGTGTTGTTTGATCCTGCGATTGTTGCGAACTCGTCCACCTGATGGCCGTCCACATAGGTGCTGATCATGGAGATTTGATGCGCCTGGATGCACATCTTTCACAGTCCTTGCCCACCTCCGCACAGTGCTGATGTCAACACAGGCATCCCCGTAAACTGCAGTCATACGGCGATGAATGTTGTTGGGTGCACAACCTTCCGCAGTCAGAAATTCAATGACAGCTCGCTGTTTCAACCGGACGCCATCACTGGTTGCCATGGATTGCTCCATTACTCTGAAACGAGAAGAGAAAGAAAGGTGAAACAAGTGACATTCTATAGCATAAACATCAGTGCATTAATGATAAACAGTTCAGAATGTTTGCAGTACTATTGGCCAAGTAGTGGGCTTGGAGGCATTACATTCTGAATGCCCTAGTTTCATGCTGACATGGATGGCGGCAGAAGCAAACTCTAAAATGATTATCTAACGCTCTCTCCCAAACACCAATCCACATAAATCCTACATAATCTGTCTCCTTACCTAAAGTTCTAGGCTTGCTTCTATTAATATTTTTAGTAAACTCCGAAACAGTGGACCACTTCCAGTCCACACCAACTTGGACACAAATTCAACAGAGTAATTCAAATAGTTTGGCCTCGGCGGGTCCCCTGGTTGTTCCTTTAGTGCGGGTGGGTGTGTCCTGTCGCGGACTCCGATTACAAACAAATAATATAAAACCTGAACCAATTCAATAGAAGCCTTATAGGATGAAAGTAGCTCAGATGAGCAAGAAGTCCTGCTCGGTGGCCCTGCGGACCTTGGGCAAATTTACATTAATTAGTTAGTTAGTTATGGTCTGAAAACTTCAAATTTTGAGTTTGCTTGAAATCCGAGGAGTCGATTAGGCTCCTACGCGAAAATGGAACGCCACTTGCAATATTTAAAGTGGGTTTCTATTTTGTCATTTTTTCTTCGAAACCCGTTATAGATACCCAAATAATGATAAAACCAAAGTTTTAAGACTTATGATGAGGAATCAAAATCAATTGACACATTTATATAATTCGATGAAAAGTAATTGAGATTCGAATACTAGATTTTTTCAAAATATTAGAAAAGCTTCCCCCATCCATTTGACGGCCTTCAGAAAGTTTAGGAAACATATTACCCAATGAGTTTTTGTACCCTCAATAGGTATTATGCGTTCACAAATTAAGAGCGAGATCCTTGGAGCCGTTTTCGAGATATTGAAATCGAGCAATCACAGAACTACCATTTCCTGATTAGCTAAAAATAAAAATAAAAAAAACCGTCTTATGTTATCCGTTTAGTTAAAATCGAACGAGCCGCTTAGGCTCCACGCCAAGAGACAATACACCGACGCGCGCGCACACACACACACAGACAGGATCGCGAAACCTACTTTTTTGATATTCTCCATACGAGAGCTTTGCTTTTATATACCAAAGGTAAAATAAAATAATGGCTGAGCAAAGCACTACAATTTATTTTAAAAATTATTTTATTTTCTTATTTAAATAGTTTGTACAAGAAGGAAGAGGAAAAGGGCTTAATTTGATTTTGTAAGATAAAGGTAGTAGGAGCAGGAGAGGGGGGGGGGTAATTAAAAATTCACTTTTTGTAGTCGGTACGGGATTGGCTGGGAACTTCTGATAAGAGCCAATCAGGAACCACGGAACTGTCTCACTGAAGGTTGTGTTGTGTATATGATTTAGTGTGTCAGGAAGCCGAGTGTTTTGGTAGTCGGCGAAAACGTTTACAAAAAATTTTAATTTTTTTAAATAAATTGTAATGCTTTGCTCAGCCATTATTTTATTCTACTTTTTTGGTGTCCTGGGCTCATGAAACGTGGAGATCCGCCGAAATCTCGATGTCAAGTTTTTTTCACGATCACATACTTTCCTTCCATATACATGGAGCGAGAAAGTAAAAATGGACCCAAAAAGCCGAGTTAGAACATTGCAATCATAGTGTAAAATGTTACACGAATACATAAAAAATAATGGAACACATATATTTACATATTTGCGGGAAATTTAAGGGGAAACCTCCCCCACCGAAACATCCAAAATGAAGACGCTTCGACTTTGATGTAGTTAGCGCGCCCGACTTCAATGTGAGCAGTCCCGGGTTCGATTCCCGGTGGGGGCTCAAACTTTCGGTCTTGACCCGGCATCTTGAGCACAATTGAGGAGCTGCAGTAAATAAAAAACAGTGGCGATCACAGTTGAGAGCTTCGGCTCCCCTCTCCCAACACGTCTGGTCGACGTGGGAGCAATACACCACCTCCTCCCTTATGAAGAGGCCTCACCCAGTAGTGGATTGAATATGGCTGTGAATTATTATTATTATACGCATGTCAAATTTTTCATCATTCGAGGTGTTTTCAAATTTCATTGTTTTTGCAGCTTTTCGACGTTCCGAGGGAGACGAGGGTTGTCCCATAAAACGTTCTGAAAGTAATTTTGTATTAACTTCCATAGTTTGCTGTTGATTTTAAGCTTTCTTATTTCTTCTAACAATGAGTGCCACCATAAGTTTTCAAATGCCCCCATAATGTCGAAGAAAATTCCACTTACACATTTGCAAGTTTCGTCTCTTAAAGCATATATGTTAATACACAATTCATTGCTAGCATCGTCTGTAGATTTTTTGGGGTGAAAGCCGTACTGTAATTTGCAAATCTCCAGGCTATCTCTTTTTTATTTATTTTTATAGCCAATATTTTTTTTCAAAAATTTTGCTTATTGTATTCAAGAGGCATATAGATCTACAAGATTTTAAATTAAGTTTTTCTTTGTCCTCACTTTTCAAGATTACCAAATTTGCTACCTTCCATGGTTTTGGAATAATTGACTGTTCCATGCATTAATTAAACAAACTGGTTAAATAAGGGGTCCATCATTTCTTACCTGATCTAGTCCTGGGGCTTTCCGTAGTTTTAATTTCTCTAAAGCTTCTATCACCTGATCAATAGTCACAAGCAGGTCATTGGGGTTATCACTTTCATTACTTGGGACTTCTATGGCTTTTTATTCCTTATCCTTGTGTTGTCTTCATTGTCATCCTCTATTCGATCGTCCGGAAATAGCTTCTGATAAAACAATTCTATGGTGTCTTACCAATTTATGGTAAATTGTCCTTAAACATCCTTGAGGGTATTCATAGCACTCTTTGTTTTAATCTTGGACATAATTATCTTATATGGTATGCACCAGAGGTCTTGTTGTAAATTTTCTTCAATAAACTTACTCCATATCTTCTTCTTAGTTTCCTTTAATTCCGTTTCAAATTGTTGCTTTATTCTCCTATACGTCTGTAATCTTGCTGATCTTAATGCGTGATCCCCGGCTGCCCTGTAGCTCTTCTTGCTAGCTTTCATCTTCCTCTTCAATTTGTTCAGACTCTCCGTCCAAAAACGCTTTCATTTATCATTTGGCAGTTTTTTCTTAGGTGTTGAATTTTCTATTGCTCTCCAAATTGCTTCCTCAAGCTCCAGGGTGAGTTTTTGAAGGTCACAATTTCGGCTAATTTGTGGTAATACAAGATTATTGATGAATTTTTTCTTGTTTCATTTATTTATGTTATAATTGAATTTACTATCCTAGTTGGATATTTCGTGATTTAGTTTGAGATATGTAATATGTACAACCAGAGGCGACGTTAGGTGAGCGCGGGGTCTAGGGCAATAATGGCCCCGCGGGGCCAAAGTACAAGTAAAAATCGCTGAGCGCCGAAATGTTACATCTAAAGCCGATAGAGCAGTAAGCAACTCCCCCTAAATGCTTCCTCTCACTTCTTCCTTTCATTCCTAACCCTAAATTTATTACTAAATATTCTCTTTTTTAATGAACAACGGTTTCTTATGAAAAAAAAATCCGACATAACTTATTTAAAGAAAGTACAATATATTTTAAAAACTGCATTGCTAAATTACAAGTCTTCTTTGTTCATTTCCATTTCACATTACATTTCGCATGGAAACTATACAAACTAGTTTATTTGTAAACTTTTTTTTACAAATCAACTTTTATATCATTGGGTAAGAAAAATGTCAACTCGGAACGCGGGGCCTTCCTAAGCGCGGGGCCTGGGGCGGTTGCCCCAGTTGCCACCCCCAAACGCCGCCTCTGTGTACAACGTACGTTTAAATTATATTTTTCCACTATGATGGTACACAAGGGGTAGGAGAATCACAATCAGAATCGTGGATCGCAGACGTCAAGCACCCTGTATAAGTACACACACACTATATATGACCACGCCAATTACGAAAAACAGGACCGCAGGGAAAAGGTCTGCGTAACTCACAGAAAAGCACTATCCAAATGGGGGGGGGGTAACACATTACACCATTGTGTACAATGTCACTGGACTGATGCACCACCACACGGAGTGACATCCCACGTTGCTGTGAGGTCCTTTGAGAGGATTTTAAACACAACCTTGGTAAGTTCATGCTCCAACAGGAAGTACAGCCCGCACTCAAAAACAGTACGGGATTTAGCGTGGCTATGGATCTGGACATACACACTCTAGAGCGCACACGCGTTGGTCGGATTGAATATGGTTGTGAACGTACGGTCCTGGGATACAACCGGACTGACACAGACATGATGGAGCATATCACAGACGTGGTAACAACACCCACCGCACACCAGAGGTAGGCGCTAGGAGGTCCACTGGTCCAGCGCAGTTTAGAGACAACGTTTTCCAATGAGGTCCGAAGAACATTCGCACACAGACCACGTCGGGAGGGACTGCAAAGCGTTCTTGCCCATAGTGGCACCAATACAGAGTGAGGAGGAAAGACAGACACTGGGGTGGCACTGGTCAGTAGTCAGCGAGGTCACTCCGATCCTTGAGCCAGCACGACGCGGTGAGACGGTCCAGGTGGTGCTCGACAAGGGACGCAATCCCAGCAGCCAACACAGGGCGGCAGTACCCTCCGTTGGGATGATGACGGACGTAAACAGTTCGTTGGTTTACAGGTCACCATGAAGCACAGGCTTCAACCAACCAGAAAAGGGGCTATTGGAGGCGTCCAAATACACGTCCGTGACCCGGGCACCGCTGAAATGACCGAGACAAACGTGTTCGTACTGTTAGGCCTGCGATGTTTCCATTCGTGGCACATAACCTCTACCAGCGGATCCCACAGCTCCAAAGCGGTCCACAGACACCCCTCATCAACGCTCTCGAACGTACACGTCGGTACTGAATTTGTGGCTTCCTCTTCCACCTTGGCTGATACGTGGCATAGCTTACGTTCGCAACGTACTCCCAATGGCTCATGGTAGGTTAAACACTGTGGTAAAAGTACCTGAGCAACGGTAACTTAAAGGACTCGACCCGCATGCGCAAACGGTAGGCACACAACGCGAAAACAATCAAGAAAGACTTACCGCCCCACTTACAGGCTTTCGCTACGTAAGCAACCACGCTGAGCTTGGTGGGCGTAGCTGCGCAGTGAGAGCGCGCACGCCAAAAAACGCAAAATTTACATTGGCTCCCACACGGTACGCATGCGTAGCAAAAGTACGTCCAGTGTATAGCATGGCACTATGAATTATCGGAAGAAGGTGAGGTGTGTAATTGTGGAGACTTTAATGACAATCAATACGTGCTTCACATGGTAACAGAACCCGATATGGCATACGAGATGTATAAACTATTTACCGAAGAGCATCCACGTACCAGGATGACCTTTATACAATTTCAGTTAGCCCTAGCGAAACAAGCACAACCACTATTTTGATGAAGTTCGCGATATCCTCCAGGCGAAGGTGGAACAATCAATGTGAGTGAACCCATTCGCCCTACAAGATGTGTATTAGTGGTTGTGGACCTGGAAAGGTGTGTGTGTGCACGCAACTGTATGCAACAAATACTCACAGTGTGCCGGCGCATGGTAGTAAAGAAATTCCCATGCAGCAATGATGTAGCGGTGCATCCAACATGTGATCTATATATCGCCTGCAGTACATTCCGCCATAGAGATGGACGAGACAGGACATGGTGCAGTGCATAACGTAGTGGACGACCTAGCGATGGTTGCACCTGTGTTTGTGTAGTGATTGTGCTGGTGGAAGGTATACATAATAAATAAAGCACCATATATTACGGGTGGTGGTAGTGATCATATTCACAGCATACCCCGCCACGTAACACTGCCAGCACATACTATGGATCTACACCGTTCGAGGTGATAGAGTAAGGTTGGAGTTGTATTTAGTTCTAGATTTTTTACAATTCTAGTTAGAATTGACAAAAATTTCCTAATACTGAAAAAAATACCCGGTCCGGGCAGTAGCACGGGAAAACACAGTAACGTACAAAAACCGTGTCTAGTATAATACAGGCTCCCACATATGTATCCGCACTGTCACGTTTCCACCATCCAGGTGTAGCCCGTGGTGGAGCTACCGTTTCCATCGTTTTCCAAATTCCTTCGAGGTCAATGTACATCCACACCTGTACCGGAAACCCTAGGGTCCTACCCGTATCGTTGGTAATAATGTAACGCACCGTAGCGAATGGGTGGACGTCGTATAGTTGTAATTCACGCGATCCAAACTCTTTACATACTTTATACTGTCAGCAAGACGGTCAACTGTACCCCTGAGCGTGATCTGTTTCGTTCGTAACCTGTGGTTGGTTCACTCGTAGTTTATAAATTGAAATTGAAATTGCAATTTATTTAACTTTTGTCATTACAAGTTTACATAACATTTCGACTCACAATGTTAAAGATATACGTGGTATCTCGCCACAGTTGCATATAGATATAACCAAACGTGAAGATGACGTCAACGTGGTTTAGGGTGCGCAACCGACCTGTATGTTGGTTTGTACGTAACCAATCCGTGTCCGACACGGTAAACCCCTATATACCTCACATGCACGCAAGGCGCGCGCAATTGCAAGAACAACGTATAGCGTCAAACATTTTCGTGAGGTGTACTCTATGGTCTACATATGCGCATATAGAATCCAAACGGTAACCTGCAACGTATAGTATAATTGTGATGAGCGTACCTCCACTTGACTATGTGGAGCAATGACATATTAGACCTGGTGTAACACGCACAGCATCCGTATTAAGTGACATTTATGCACTGGACACAATACCTCCAATCGTACCACCTGTTGCCTTAATTGTGAACCTAAGTCCGTCGTATCATAAAGGTACATATTGGATCACTTTGTATATCAATAAGCAGCGGCGGGGGGTTTACTTTGATCCTCTTGCACAACCTCACCGAGACCTTTTGTGCATTTCCTCCAAAGAAACTGTAAAGTATTCCATGTCAATGACATTCAGTACCAACCTGATGATTCCTTGCTTTGTGGTATGCTTTGGTGTCTACCTATTCTTTAAAGTACGTAATGAAAATATTAAATCTAAATTCTCCACCACCAACCCAGCATCGAATGATCAACTTGTACGACAGTACGTCACACAAATCTGAAAGGGACCAAAATGTAAATTGTAACACTTATGTAGTAGAGTAGATTAATGTAAAACTTTTTTACCTCTAATCCTTTTGTGTTGTGGGTTTCATTTCAAGAAATAACATTCACATTTATATACTGGGTTGTATATATTTATTAGTACTATGCTTACAAGTGTAATGTGGATATGCCATCCACAACCTTTGTCGATTGTAACTTCATCCAACACTGTAACTGTATGCAGGTTCGCAGCGCGCATGCATACTCTTGCACGGGTTGATGATATGTACAGTTGGTAATATCAACTTTAAACTGTAATGTGCGCAATGCAGGACATGCTTGATCTTCAAGGTTTGTTACATTCCCCAGCTGAAATATCTTACGTAAAACAACCATCTTTTCATGACACTTAAAGCTAAAGATGGATCCTAGTCCGCAACATTGTGCAACAAGGTGGCGGATATGTGAGACACTATACCCAGTGGAAGTATTCCACTCTAACCCGTGCAAATTATTTGTTAGCGAATCCACCTGGCGTTGGTACCCTTCAGCTAAATCGGAACGTTCACAGGGTAATTTCAACAGGCAATGAAATTTTAGTGTTGCATCACACGCAGAATTCACGGATAATGTACTCGTTAAGAAAACTCGTAAAACCTTGAAAATCAATAATGTACTGCCTTGCGCATAATACACGTGAACCCGCTGGGGTCTGCTGCTGCTGAAGCACTGAAGGGATCAATTGTGCAATGCAGTCTGGATCCTTGGTAAACTGACCAACTATATTTAATAAAGGTCTCTTCAATACATGAGTATGACCCTGGGCCACAAAGATGGAATAATACTCGCCAAACAGTTCAGGATCGTCCATACGACTTGGCACATGTTGGGCAATCACCGTGCCTTGTTCCAGATGTAAATTCAGTTGTGTACTTTACGTAAATTGCACTCCGTACATTGAATGAAATTGTTTTGCAAGTACGTACCGATGGTGTCCAACACGCATTTGCCCACAATATTTTCACCTCGACAACTCGAACACTGAGCCGTACTAGGAGCAATACCCAGAGGTCTACTTCGTACTAGGTTTATTACACTGGGTCACTACGTACTCGGATATATACACTTGTCCATTAGTTATATCTGTAATCATTGATCGCACCGGGGTTTGAAAGGGGCTTCCATGCCTTTGACCAGCAACATATCCACCAAAGCACCACGGATCAGCTTGAGCATGCGTTGAAGACCGTAGTCGAACTTTTCCTTTAATGCTGCTGGAGCTGTCTTGTGGGATTTCACATACGTGGCGAAAAAACATCCACTGTGTTCGAATCACGTAAGATGGCCTTTGTACGTGCCCGAACAATGCAGCGGTATCCTCTGGTGTTGCGTCTGGTAATAAATATCCACCACGATGACATGCACAGACGTGATCACGTTGATTTGGTTGGTTTGTATAGCAACCTACGTAGAGGAGACAACGGGGAAAGTAATACAGATTAACACTTGCCATTATACATGGTTCATCCACCCACCGTGCGGAACACTTGCACCAGCGGTTAACTTATCCACGGGCACGATCGTACTAGGAACGGTTGGAATATCTTTGTCCATGGTCGAGGTGATCATGGCGACTGATAACAACACTCCAACACCAACACACTTTAACCACAGTACAGCACATGCGCAAACTCACTCACAGACACCAACACAAATCCACTTACTCCCTCCACTTCGGCGGTACCGCCTTTGATCATGTCACACGGACAGCTGTGCCTAATCCCTGTCAAACATGATGAGGGGCCTTTGTTCCCACTCCTTTTTCGTTTTTGTTTCCCGCCAGCGTAATCCTTCCTGCACACACTAATCCCTTTGTTCAAAACATGGTCGGTCTCCGGGTGAAGGGGATGGAGGATTCTATTGTAAGCGGAGAATGCAAAACCCTCTACTCTCGTTGAAGAATACAAAGGCAATTTGCATCTTAAAGTAGCACACGAACCGGATATTCTTGCCACTGCCGACCCAAAACAGGAGCAGGTCGTAGTGCTTGACCGTTGCTTGGAACAAAAATATGTTTTCCTGAAAAGGAAACAAAAAGAGAAATTCCGCACAGCCTGCCAAAGTTACCTCTTTCGCAACATGCAGCTAGCTCTTCAATAATAGAAACGGGAAGTTTGTGGTATTTGAATATAATTTAAACGTACTGAAAATAACAAATACAGACTATACAATGGATAGAGCAAAGGGACAAACGATGATTTAACTATATAAAATGTTCTATGGATATTTAAATTAAAGTGAAATGTTAGGGACGCTGAAGGCTTTTTTAAATATTGTACTGGTAGATAATCACGGCGGACACTTATTGCTTGTATTTAACTTGCATGCTGCATTCTTTCTTTCTTCGTCGTTGTGAAATGACGGGACACGTGGCTTTCTTCAAAGTCCTCAACAGAAAGTCTTCTCCAATTGTAACGTTCTTGTCTTACTATTCCATGGCTGGATTCATTGCTGTTCATTTACATCTGCACACTTAGCACTTAGTCACTAAACATTATCTTCTCTCACTATAAACTAATGTTATTACATAAGTTTGCATCACTTGAATACGGACATCAGGAGCGATTTAAACATACGACTGTTCAGTAATGAGTCAAACGTTGCAGAGAGAGAGACAGAAGTGTCAGGTCCTGCACTTCGTCTGCTGGATGATTGGTCCTCTTCCGAGGCACTGGCTCGCACTCTTGGCTGTGGAGGATGCCCCAGTGTCACCCTACCACAAATCGAATCACCGGCTCAGAGCGTGTTCAAATCCTAGACCAGGTGGCCGTCCATAACCTAACCCGTATCACCCGACTAACCCAATAATGACCCCTTTCAGCTCTGGCGTGTTCATTTTCTCTGTGCGAATTGTTATAAACACTAGTTCATTAGTGTTGTAATTATTAGAGCGTTATATTAGCAATAGATGGAATCGAGAGTAGCATGTTCGGAACAGATAAATTTTCGGATATGAGTAGAATATGGCTCCTTATTTCAGTAATATTTGTTTGGAACGAAATTAGTTTCCATCCTTTAAGTTATCATATGTGTTTTATTCACTTTTGAAATGTGGAACATGTGAGGTCTACTATGCCTATAACGAACATGCCAATTATGCTTTTGAACATTTGTAACTTTTCAGTTTAATACAGCTTGGACTTATAATATTGACTCTTTCTGATAGAAATTAAACAGAAAAATTATCAATTTTTCATTTTATTTTATGTTCAATTTGCATTAGTGATCTAAAATGGACGGTATGACCTACGCTACCTCCTGGATTTATTATAATGTATTCTGGACTAGTACGTTCAATGAACCACCGAATTTGCAACCGAACCACGCGCACACAAAATATGTGTTAATCTTTCGACATTATCCCAGATGTGCTTCAGAACTCTCCAGTTCTACTGAAAATCATGATAAGTATTTAAACTGATCACCAACTTTGGTCGCCATTTCAAAGGCGACTTAATGAATTTTTAAAGCACCCGTCTATATATTCGAATAGCCTGTTACGTGTCTTAAATAGGAGGCTAGAAAGAATCTAGATTGTCGGTAGAGTATGAATTATTTAATTGAACTTTCTTACTTAATTCTATCTACAATCAAAACCAGCAACACATTAAATAGAGTAGCATGGATCAATTGCTTCTTCTATTGAGATATCTACTTTATTTACCAACTTCGAACTTTCTACAATGAAAGATCAAAACTTTCAGATTCGTCTTTAACGAAAATATATTTATTTTATACTTCATAAACTTTAAACTAATTTGAGATTCGTACAGATTTGTTGTACGTTACTAATCGTTACACATTTCTTATTTACTTTAAATTACTGAATTTACAAATTTAGCGAAGATTTCTTAAAACATTTCTTTTCTTTCTTTTCTGTATTATATGGCATTTGAGATTAGATATAATCTCATACTTGCCAGTAAAGTTCTCTTCGGGATTGATTGTCTTCTTTGATTGTTTTCTTAAACCATATTTCTTGAAATATGATCCATTTAAAAATAATTTCTTCCAAGTTACTATCTTTGGCTCAAATTAAATGTTTGTAGCCAACGCTTGCTTTCTGTTTTTGTTATAATACAACGATCAAACATGGCTAATAAGTTATTAAGTTTACATCGTCCTTACTTTAATGTTCTATGTGCTTTGGTAAGATGCACTTAGTTGCATAAACATGCACTTTGTTGCACATACTATGTAACACATTACATAATCCCCCATTGACGTAAAGATAATCATGTGGTAGCAGTGAACAATGATTTTCGTATACAAACACATAACAACATCTTAGTACTGAAAAGTATTAATTTGCACACATTTTCTTTAATAAATCACTTCCCACAATAGGTAATGGCTATTTGCCATCGCTCAACCCCATTATATAAGGTCAAATTCAATATCCAAATCTGAAGTATTAATAACTCGAGATCCTTATTCCTTTAATATTATTTCTTATCTATGCTTTTTCCTAGCTTTTCTTGAATTAAGTCCTTTCTTCTTAGATTTGTCATTTTGTTGTTGTTGTTCATGGTTAACTGCATTAAAAAATAATTGATATTGTTTCAAATCTTGAGCGGAATTCACCATCTCAAGTTCGGATAATTGCCTTATGTCTTTCGGTCTCAGTTCATCGTTCACTTTCAAAGATTTTGCATTCTCATTCTTCTTCTTCAATTGCACCTGTTTTCAGGACTTTTATCTTCATCATTAAGTATCTGATGATCTACATGTGTCAATAATAAGAACTTACGACGTACTAGAACATGCTTTCTAATTAGCGTGATTGTCGAAGTTTGATTATTAATATTATCAAATTGTGTCAAGAAATAATGTAAAACAGAAACGTTCATTAGAATCATAAGCCGTTTATCCAGGTCTACACAAATATATAGTTTGCCTTTAATTTTCTTAATGTTTATTCTATCTACTGTCTGAATTACAGAATGTTCTGCTCCAACCACATCAATATGTGCTGATGGAAATTTATCTTTGATTCTTTTAAAAATTCATAACTTAATGTTAAGCAAATCGCCCCAGTATCTAATAAAGCTTTAGCTTCCAAATTTGCAATCTCAACTGAAATAGTTTGAATCCTTGTATTCTTTTCCTCCTCTGATTTACATTGAAATGCAGAGCATATGTGGTATATTTCTTCCCGTTGGTTATCTACAGCTCTAGGGCTAACCATTTCATCTCTCCTTGGATTTGCTGTCATGAGTCTACATTACGTCACGTTGTTCATTTACATGATGATATTATCATCTATCTGATAATCCTTTATTTCATTCATGGCAACACTTGATGATCTCCTCGATTAACCTGTTCACGTGTAACATTTCTTTTTTTCTAGTATAGGTTCCATTACCTTGACTACGTTCATTTGTTTGTCTATTATAATAATTATGACTATTTGTATCATTAGTGTATGTTCTTTCCGTGCGAGGATTTCTTTGTAAAAGTTAATTTTGAAATGAACTTTCAATTACATCTCTTTTGTATTCCTCCTTTCTAACATGAATGAATTTCGAATAATTTTGTTCTTTTTACTATATCTAAAAGTATCCAAATTACGAATATATTTCAATAAGTCTTCATTGGTTTTACAGTTTGAGAAAAGTAATTTTCTTTGTAACTTTACTGGCAACATACTCAATATGATCTGGTATAGTTATTTGTGCGAAATATTTTCATCCAACGTCGTAAATTGAGAAATCAATTCTTGTACTTTGTCAGAATATTGTTCAACTTCTTGCCTGTTTATTCTAGTATTCTTCAGTTCCTTTTTCTATAGTTTTTATCTATTCATCACTTCCGTAAATTTGCAAAAATATTATGCTAAAGTCGTAATATGATTTCATTTTTCGTCTATTCAGCCAAAACACGCACTAAGCAGGACCAAACATTACGCTCTTCACAGGATGCATTTGTCTTTCTGTATCTAAATTGAGACAAGATAAATAAGTGGTTAGTCTTTCAAGGTAAGTAACTGGGTTTTCTAAACTTATGTCACTGTTCCATGTAGGTACGTTGTCGTAATCTCCTGGAGACGGAGTTCGGTTTACGTTGTTTTCCAGTTGCTGAACCAAGATAGTCGCAAATCTACTATGATTTCCACACATGATCGTCAGATTCGGAAGCTTTACTTACTACTTACTGAAAATCTTATCATTACATTCATCTTGTTCTTTACGCTTATTTCTGCGAAAATTACTTTCCCTTTCGTCATCTGAATTTTTCTTAAATCATATGGGCTTACTTCTCACATGCTCCATTTCTCGTCTTGGTTCTCTACATTTATGCTATTTTGATAATTCTATTTCATGATTGAGTTGCCTGATTTTCTCATTGAGAAACCTATTATCTTCAACTAAACTTTGATACAATTTATCCAGATTAGTAGTAACCTTTAGGCAAAACTCAACAATGTGAGTTGATTGTTCATCCATCATTTCACTGGTTATTTCACATCGGTCATCAATTTGTTCTAGTCGATGTGTCAATTTAATTCTGCCCTTGACAAAAGTTTTGCACTTCTTTATGTTCTCAAAGCATAAGTTTTAATTCTTCATTGTAACTTAATATAAGAGTTCTTACTATCAAGAGGACTTTTCAACTCAGCTATTGCAATTGGATAAGACCTTTCCTGAGAAGTCTCTATCTGTGTCTCATCCACAATGATAGCAGATTCAGTTCTTTTCCTTTAGTCAACGGATTATTTACCGTTGTCGACTTCTCGAGTCTTTTCAAACGACGATTAGCACGACGATTACTATTATCTGCCATATCTTCATTTAATCGGTATCCTGATACTAAACTCTGATTCTGATCTATTTTCTGACATATCAACATATTTTCATAAGCTTCTTACTTAATTCAATTTGCTTTCAGGCCCATGACGCTGGTAGTCACCATGGGGGGCGATTTCTCTGTAACTTTGGTGGGCCCATTCAGATATTTTTTTGTTTCCAGATGAGGGTCTAAGAAGGCACATATGATACAAATCCAATTCAGATTTTGCCAAGCATTGTATATTCATTAAAAAACACATATAACAGTATACGCATAGTCATTATGAAGTCTTCTCCAGGCCCAGCTATTACATAATTTAACAATGTTTGTATAACGTTAAAGAAATTCACTAAAGCATATTATGTTCTAACTAATAAGAACAAAGTTTCTGCTGTTACTAGAAAATAGATTTAGAAAATAACAGAAACTAATGTTAGTCTATGCAGAGGAGTTATTCAGCTTTCCCAAATACGGTCTTATTTCTGTCCGGCTCAACCTTCAACCACGCTACTGCTTTATTGGACATATATATATATATATATATATATATATATATAATTTTAATTTTCAGTTCTCGATCTCGACAGGCATGGTTCAAGAAGCTTCTGGCTCATCCACCGTGAGAAAAAAAATATTTGGACAAGTTCAACAAAGAGGAAAAACAGACTGTATCACACGTAAAACGTGGCACAATTCGAAATCTCTTGCCCTTTTACGATAATTTGGATACCTTAGATAGAATGGTATAGAAATAGCTAGTACTCGATACACATGCAAGGTGACAGGCAACGAAAGAGTGATAACTACGTAAATTCATGGCAAAATATGTATTTGGACAACTTCATACTTCTCTCGAAATAAATGTTCTAGGAATCCTTTTGTGTACAAGAGCACTCTGCGTGGTGTATCGTATCAGGCATGAAGCAGCAGCATGGGGAGCAAATTGAGTTGAACAATATTGGAACTGCTCACTTTAATTTCAAATTACGTGCGGGAGGTAAAAGGTACTGAGACATAGCCAAGCTTGTTGGAAAGCGTTGGATACATCATAAAGAAACATAAAACAGAATAATTATTGGGGATTCGTTCTGGGCAATTAAGGAAATGAAACCTACATTCTTCATTCTGTGAACAAAACTCAATGAATTAGTGCTAAAGATTTAGCTACTTCACTTGCCTAGGATATGCAAGTTAATGTTACAGATGTGTAGATGTGAACAAAAAATTGGGACTCAGAAGATGTGTAATCAGAAATAAAACAAAACATACATATCAGAAGAAAACAGAAAGAAGAAGTTCCAATTTTCCAAGAAATATCAATATGAGTGCCTGGAATTTTGGAAAAAGTTTTTTTTTTTTTTTTTTTTTTTTTTTAGGATGAAACTACGGTAAACTTGTATTGTAGTGATGGATAACAGGACGTGTGGCGAAAGAAAGATTTCAGAAAGCAGAACATTGTTTTAACTGATAAAAATGTTGGAGGGTCTGTTAAGATTTGGGGTTGTGTAATTACTAGTAGAGTGGCCAGTATTCATACCCTGGATACACATCTTCTAAATCCCAATTGTTTCAAAGAATTTTGGGTTGTTCAATGAATTAATAGCATTAACTTACATATTCTAGGCTTGTGAAGTAGCCAAATATTTAGCACTAATTCTTTGAGTATTGTTAACAGAATGAAGAATGTAAGTTTCGTTCCGGGCAGTTAGTTTTCTTGGTTGGTCAGAACTGATTCTATTCCGAAATAATTGCTCTGTTTTACGTTTCTTTATGATGTATCCAACGGTAAAGCATGACTTTCCAACAAGCTTGGCTTGCCTGACACCGTGTGGATTGCTCCAATACACTAAGTAGACTGCTCTTGTACACAAAAGGATACCTAGAACATTTATTTCGAGAGTATTGGGTTGCCCAAATACTGTTTTTTTTTTTTTTTTTGTTTTTTTTTCGGTGAATGTACGTAGTCGTCACTCTTTCGTTGCCTGTTACCTTCCAGGTGTCTTAAGTATTTTATCTAAGGTATCCAAATTATCATAAAAGGGCAAGAGATTTAGAAATGGACCATGTTTTACGTGTGACAGTCTGATTTCCTCTTTGCCGAACTTGTCCAGATACTTTTTTCCCGCTGTATATAGTTTCCCTATCTATATGTTGTATTAGAAACTCAAAATTACGGTATTAACGGCAAACAATAATTGCATCCAAACAGCAGTTTGAAGGATATATTTCCAAGTGTGTAGTGGACACTACGAAGTACATATATTAACAAAATGCTCTGTTTCGCTTGACACGCTCTTTAATCTCAGGCTACTATAATGGATTCTTATTTGCCTCTGAAGAAATGATGAGCTCCAAGATGTTTGACATAGCATATTACTCCAGTAATAAAGCTAGGGTGCCCCTTTCTGGATTTGTCCTACTCATTGTGGGCTACGGCTAGCTTTTCGTACAATAATAACTGGAGTACGAATGTAAGAACACTAAAAAGGGTCTGAAAAGCCTCAATATAGCGTTTTATATCGCTGTCGAAGACAAAAAGAAGGTAAAAGGTTTAAGAGGTTTGAAACAAGATATTTAATATATATATTTCCTCTGACTACAGTCTTTATTATTATTATTATTATTATTTTACTAGCCGAAGCCAGTATTCACCCGAGGGTTACGCCCTCTATTGGGGATTTTGTTTGAGGGATTGTTTGGAAGTGAAATGTGAGGTGGTCTAGGAGATACTCTTTATTTACAAAATTTTATTTCTTTATCAACTTAAATTAAATTAGTTATAGGACATTGTAACCTTTGCGATTACAGACATTTTAGAGGTAAGCGGAGAGTGATTGTGAAAATGAACCGAAATGCGATTGACGCCACAAGCACATTAGGGACGTTAGTAGACACATGCAGTTATCTTCTCGCCCCGGGGCTGCTCGGGGTATCGATGGAAGATGTTTGGAGCCCTGTTAGTAACATAGGTCTACTGTGCTCTAATAGATGGAATGATCAATGGCGGTGGAGTGTCTATGAGAAAAAAGTAAGTAAGTTCGGTGTCAGGATGGTCTGGTGGGATCGTATAATGATATATTGTAAACAGTAAGAAAAGGGGTGGGTGTACTATGTAAGTGTATCTTGCGTAATCATCAGCTGTGTCCATTGTATTGTTGAGCAGGGGATGATTATTCTGAAGCCGGTTTGTGAAGTACTTGACTCTGAGCGATTCTAAGTGTTGTAGGATATGTGGAAAAGTCATTCGCTCGTATAAGTCTTGTGTGGGACTGGGAAGCTTGATCCGATAGGCAATGCGCAAAGCGTGACGTTCGAGTACTCTGAGTTTTTCATAGTAAAATGAATCGGCAGCTATCCAGGCAGGATGTCCATAGGTCAGTATGGGCCGAAGAAAGACCTTTTATGTATTGATGACTGTATTTTCTCGTAGCCTCCACGTTGTACCAGTCAGTCTCCGGAGCAGATTGAGGCGGTTATATGCTTTAGTGGTGATGTATTGCAGATGGGGCTTCCAAGTAAGGTGTTTGTCAAAGATTAATCCAAGGTATTTAACGCTGTTCGATGGGTGCAGTGCTGAATTGTCGACTTGTATATTCAGAAGATTCGGGTTGCGTTGAACTTTCGAGCGTTTTTTGCGAGGTAGGAAGACTATGGTTTATGTTTTTGTTGGGTTGAGCTTTAATCTCCAGATATTGCACCAATGAATGAAATTGTCTATAGCTTTTTGCATTGACTTATTGATTTGAGACATAGTATTTCCTGGTGCGAGAAAAGCAGTGTCATCTGCGTACTGAAATATGTGTACTTCAGGGAAGAGAAGTCGGCAAAAAAATAGTAAGTACAATAGCGGCCATAAAGCTGATTCTTGTGGAACACCTGAATTAATAAATATCGGGAACGAAAAACTGTCGGCAATGTAAACGTAAGTGAGACGACAAGACAGGAAGTTTAAAAGACTACAGTCACCTACAATCATCCTATAAAATATAGCAGAATACAAACATCTGCACCTTTGCTTATTCATATTAAACTCCCTTCAACACTATTTCATTTACAGTTTAAAGCTTTATAAATAGTTATTTAAATATTAAAACAATTGCTTCCTAAACAAAATTAACTTCAGGTTCATACAATAAAATACATTTCGTCATTTGAACTATGCGTGTGATGAAACTAACGCCATCTCTCGTTCAACTTGGCTACAACTCGAAACATGCCAAGTTGCCTCATCAGAATGACGTCATCCTTTCTAACCACGAAATGGCCGACACATGAATAAAACTTCTTACAACTTCACAAAACTATAAAGACTAACATAATAATCTTTAACAACGCATAAATAATGAATTTAAATGAAAAATATATGAAATACATTACAATAACAGATTTATGGACAAACTGGCCATAACAAGTGCAAGTCTATTCCTACTTCTGTGTGAGTTCTTCTTGTCGCTTATTTTTCTTGTATATATTTGTTTTCCTTAAATTATGTTTGTATATGACAAAATCACGATGAATGATCCTTAATCCTCGGAACGCGAAGCTAATTTCATCTCACGGAACGTCAAGATGAGTCATTTTCGACTCATGTATATTTCTCGTATGGAATAAAGTACTTGTTCAAAATCAAGGTATTTTAGAGTATGGGTGTATTCATTGTATTGTATTTATTTATTGTATTTTATTTTTTCAAGTAGATACTACAAAATAATGAAACATACAGAAAAAACAAATACATCATATTAACCTTCCAACCATTTTCATGGCTGTACAAAAGTAAAGGTACCATGAGTCTCTTACTTATTTACACATATAAAGTACTGCATATAAAACTATCAGAATCAAACTACCTTCCTCTCTCACTCTCATACCGTATCTGTTGTATTCTGATTCTTGCAAATGAAGCGATTACATTGCTGACAATATGCGGAGTACATAGAATTTAACTCTTCCATTTAATGACTAATGGACAAAAATAATACTTTAACTGTATGGATCATTTTTGACCCGATCTTGGTGTTCCGAGGGATAAACGACAGAAAATAAGTACTAATAATAAAATATTTATCTTCTTTTTCAACTGAATGGTCTTTATCGATGTTATGCACGAAACTCCAGAAACAACACAAGCAATGCACGAATTAACTCCTTTAGCCGGGCGAGGGGTATTATACGTGATGTAATTTATATAAGTACTGTAGCACACAAGTTTCAGGGAGGAAATTATCAATGAAATAGATTTTCCAAAGGAAGATAAGCTTATTAGAAGGGGAAAACGAATGACCATGTACTGTAGAAATAGGAGAACCGACTTCACCTTATCATTTGGGCCCCCCATTAGGGGGGCACTTCAACTTTGGGGGCGCCAGGGCCCACAAAGCCCCCCCGGGATCGGCGCCCTTGGTAGTCACATATATGTTACGCATCTTAAATAGGAGGCTAACAAGATTCTAGATTGTCGGTAGAGCATGAATTATTTGATTGAACTTGTCTAACTTAATTCTATCTACTACCAAAAACCGCAACATATTAAACAGAGTAGCGTGGCTCAATTGCTTCTTCTGTTGAAATATCTACTCTATTTACCAACTTTGAACTTTCTACAATGAAAGATCAAAACTTTAGATTTATCTTTAACGGACATATATTTCTTTTATACTTCATGAACTTTAAACTAATTTGAGATTCCTACAAATTTGTTGTACATTACCAATCATCACACATTTCTTATTTACTTCAAATTGCTGAATTTCTGCATTTAGCGAAGATTTCTTAAAACATGTTTCTTTCTGATTCTTCTTTCGGTATAATCCATTTAAAAAGAACCTCTTCCAAGTGTATTATCTTTGCACTTTTTTAATATGCAGTCTTACAAAATAAGTGATATCAGTATAAGAATCCCTTTGGGGTAAAGGGAAGATAGACGCAAGAATTCTACTCACAAAAGAAGTGATATTCCCTTTGTGGCACTATGGGGAAAGGGAGGATACTAAGTCTCTTAATTTTATCACAAAGAAAATAATTAATCCATAGTGACACAAAGAAAGTCACTCGCAAAGTGGATATCTCTTCTTTTGTGAGTAGAATTCTTGCGTCACTCTTCCCTTTACCCCGAAGGAGTTCTTGCACTCATCATGAAGAACGGTAGTTCTTTGAGTGACGCTGACAAATTAGTCTATTAGCGGCACTCTATGCATACAGCTAGTTTCGGACCTAGCGAACTATAAGCCCGATTTTGATGCTAGAACATGCATTTGAAAGCTCTTTGTCATACTAAGACACAGAAAAAAAAAATGGATCCGTAGCACCTCCCTGGGACTCCTTAGGACGGAGCGAAAACAAATCACATTTCTGATGATAGCACTGACCCCCAGACCATATAGGCGGCCGAAACTAGCTGAATCTTAATCTACGCTTCAGTATCTTTCAAACGGTGTACAACACGTCAAAAGCGGTGAAAGAGTTCAAAAGTTATGACTCTTTCAGCCGAATCACAGAATTTTCACAAATGATCGAAAAGTTTGTCTGTCATTCTGTCTGTTTTCTTGTTTTAGCCCCAAATGTTATTGTAGCGGGAGGGGGGGGGGGGTTAGGGGATCAATTGCGGACCCCAACACGTTGGGACAAATCGAACGAAGCTTTTTTAGGTAGATTTCGAAGAAAAATCTATCTATTAAGATCGGTACCATATATATTTATATATTTACACGCTAGGGGCCATAATTTTGAAGATATTTGAACCAAATTTTATTATGTTGCTTCTAGGCTTAATAGCTCAATTAAGTTCGTTAATGAGCAAAATCGGCCGAAGTGGGTAGTCGGGGGAGGGGGTTGAAGTTTTGAAAATATATATTTACACGCTAGCGGCCATAATTTTAAAGATATTTGAACCAAATTTTATTATGTTATTTCTAGGCTTAATAGCTCGGCTAAGTTCGTTAATGAGCAAAATCCCCCCAAGGGAGTGGTCGGGGGACGGGCTTGAAATTTTGAAAAAATATATATCAGCCCCTATGGAGTTTAGAGGGAAACTTTGTCTACATAAATTATAGTACTCCTTATGAACTTTACGGTGACACCAACGATTCAGGGGTTGTGGGGTACGAGTGGAGGTGGGGTGGAAATTAGAAATTTTTAAAACCACGTCTTGTGGGGTATCGTTGAAAAGCTCTTGGTGATTAATCTATAAATCAATAACTAGTTTCTCAGTAGCGCTCATATAAGGCGAGATTTGAATTTTTTAAAATCAAAAACACTTCGAGATCTACCTCAGCCTGTAGGCCTGCCGAAAGGATTTTTTTTATATAGGACTTACCGTTTAGAGATACGGAGCCTACCATGGTCCAAAATCGACCTCCTGAAATTTGCCATTTCTAAGCCAATATACTTTATATTTTCTATACGATTTAGTGAATTTTGATCTACAGCAGTTACTAAAATTCACATATTTACGTAATATTTTGTAAACTACTTAAGTAATTTCAACTATAACATACCAAAATTAGACATTTGTAACCTATGTTATTTAATATCATTTTATATGACTTGGCCAGTTTCTATTATGATTTACATAAATTCGACATTGTTAACTCGCAGGGCCAACCCCAAGTTCTTACGTAAACGTTGAAGTGGGGGACCTAAGTGACCCCATCAAATATATTTTAGTTCATATGTTTTGTTGACGTTTCGTCCAAAGACATTTTGTTCATACGACATTAGTCCAGAGGCATTTAGTCCATAGACATTTCGTCCACACAACATTTCGTCCAACGGATTTTTCGTCCACAAGACATTTCGTCCAACGGATTTTTCGTCCACTTGATTTTTGGTCCAACGGATTTTTCGTCCACAAGACATTTCGTCCAACCGACTTTTGGTCCAACGGGTTTTTCGTCCACAAGACATTTCGTCCAATCGACTTTTGGTTCAACGAATTTTTTGTCCACAAACATTTCGTCCAATCGACATTTGGTCCAAACGATTTTCCGTCCAATTCATATACTATATAGCCCCATGGTCACTGATTCACTGACTGATTCACTAACTCACCCATATAAATTCCCAGGCCAAACTACTGAAGCTAGAAATACCAAATTTGGTATGAAGGTGTAGGACCATGAGTAGGTAAAGGGAAAAATCCAAAATTTTGAATAAGTCGCCATCTTGGATCCAAAATGGCCGCCAAATCTATTGTTGTATAGAATACACAGCCTAAACTACTGGGTCTACTGAAATGAAATTTGGTGTAGAGGTACACTATCAATTGTAGGTTACGAAAATATAACTTAATGTACCCAAAGACGCCACCTTGGATCCAAAATGGCGGAATTAAAAATCCATTTCCCACAACGTTTGAGATAGAGATACGAAATTTGGTATGAAGGTGTATCATAACTAGTAGTTTAGGAAAATAATACATTTTGGGAAAGTCGCCATTTTGGATTCAAAATGGCCGCCCAAATATTAATTTTAACACCGTTTAGGCTAGGTAATATAAATTTTACATGAAGGTGTATCTTCACAAGTAGGTCACGACAGTATAATAAAACATTTTAAAAGTCACAATCTTTAAACCAAAAAGGCCGCCCGAAAACACATTTTATAAACTACTAAGGCTAGACAATCGAAATTTGGTGTGAAGGTGTACCATGAGGTGTAGGTCACAAAAATAGTGAAAAAAAAACATATGGGGGTGCAGCGTGCGTGGGTGGTATATTTGTACCATGAAGTCGGTCAGAGTCTCTGTTTACGATAAAGGGGGGCGCAGCGCCCCCAGCGAAACAATACGAGTCTACATACTATATAGCCCCATGGACACTCACTGATTCACTGACTCACCCATAACAATTCACAGGCCAAGCTACTGAAGCTAGAAACACCAAATTTGTATCAAGGTAGGTAAAGGAAAAAAATCCGAAATTTTGCACAAGTCGTCATCTTGGATCAAAGATGGCCGCCAAACCCATTGTTGTATAGAATAGAGAGCCTAAACGGCTGGGTCTATTGAAATGAAATTACGTATGGAGGTACACTATCAGTAGCATGTTATCAAATTGTTATACAATGTATTAAAAGACGCCATCTTGGATCCAAAATGGCGAACCTTGAAAATGCATTTTCCACACCATTTGAGCTAGAAACACCAAATTTGGTATGAAGGTGTATAATAACTAGTAGTTTAGGAAAACATTACAACTGTTTTTGTAAAATCATCATCTTAGATCCAAAATGACCGCCAAACCCATTGTTTTATTGAATACGCAACCTAAACCGTTGGGGCTACAGAAATGATATTTGGTATAAAAGTACATTATGGCTATTAGGTTACAAAAATGTTACATGATGTATCAAAAGACACCATCTTGAATCAAAAATGGCGGATCTAATAATGTGTTTTCCACATCGTTTGAGCTAGAGATACGAAATTTGGCATATATTTGCACTATGACGAGTATTTTAGGAAAATATTACAAAATTTTGGAGAAGTCACCGTCTTGGATCGAAAATGGCCGCCCAAAATCATTTTCGACACCGTTTGAGCTAGAGAAATGAATTTTTATTTGAAGGTGCACCTTCACGAGTAAGTCACGACAATATAATAAAACATTAAAAAAGTCACCATCTTTAATCCAAAATGGCCTCCCGAAAACCTATTTTCTAAACCATTAAGGCTAGACAAACGAAATTTGGTATCAAGGTGTACCATGACGAGTAGGTCACAAAAATAGTGAAAAAAAAACATGTAGGGGCGCAGCCTCCCGGTAGGTGGTATATTTGTACCATGGAGGCGCAGTCCGCGAGGGAGTCACTGATTACGACAAAGGAGACGCAGCATCCCAAAGCCTGATGTTGGTAGCGCAGCTCCTACGGCAGTCGGGGGTCAGCGCCTTAAGCGAAGCAATGCGAGTCTATGTACTATATAGCCCCATGGACACTAACTGATTCACTGACACCCATATAAATTCACAGGCATAGACTCGCATTGCAAACTACAGAAGCTAGAAACACCAAATTTGGTATGAAGGTGTAGGACCATGAGTAGGTAAAGGGAAAATCCGACATTTTGAAAAAGTCGCCATCTTGGATCCAGAATGGCCGCCAAACCCATTGTTGTATAGAATAGGGAGTCTAAATGGCTAACGCTATTGAACTAAAATTTGGTTTGAAGGTACATTATCGCTAGTAAGTTACGATAATGTTTTCAAATTTTCTAAAAGTCGCCATCTTGGATCCAAAATGGCTGCCAAACCCATTGTTGTATAGAATACACAGCCTAAACCGCTGGGGGTACTGAAATGAAATTTGGCATGGAGGTACATTATCAATAGCAGGTTAATATAATATTACACAATTTACCCAAAGACGCTCTCTTGGATCCAAAATGGCGTACGTAAGAATGCATTTTCTACACCGTTTGAGGTAGAGATGCGAAATTTGCTATGAAGGTGTATTATGACGAGAAGTTTAGGGTTACAAAATGTTGAACAAGTCTCCACCTTGGATCAAAAATGGGCGCCAAACCTATTCTTGTATAGAATAGCGACCCTAGACCGTTGGGGCTACAGAGATGAAATTTGGTATAAAGGTACATTATCGCGATTATGTTACGAAAATGTTACATGATGTATACAAAGACGCCATGTTGAATCCAAAATGGCGGATCTAAATATTCATTTTCCACACCGTTTGAGATAGCGATACGAAATTTGGCATATAGTTGCATTATGACGAGTATTTTAGGAAAATATTACAAAAATTTGGAAAAGTCGCCATCTTGGATCCAAAATGGTCGCCCGAAAATCCATTTTCTAAACCATTAAGGCTAGATAAACAAAATTTGGTATGATGGTATACCACGACAAGTAGGTTACAAAAAATGGGGCAAACCTCCAATGTGGGGGCGCATTCCCCTGTGGGTTTGGTACAGATCGGCATCAAGGGGAACAATAAACCGCAGAGTCTGGCTATGATAAAGAGGGCGCAGCCCCCAAAACCCCCAAGCTGGAGGCCCAATATTGGTCGTGTAAAGTTAAAGTGAGGAGAAGTTTTTATATGTTGCTGAAAAAGGGCGAAGCACCTAACACAGAAGATTGGACATTATTTAAAATAAAGAACATCTGATACGAAACAGGTGAGTGATATACTGTAATTTAATAATTTCTAATCACAGGAAATAAATTATTTGGTGATTTTTTCAGGATTCTTCGCGATAACTGTAAATCCCGACATCACTCAGAAAGATTATCGAATATATCAAGGGACTTTTCTAAAATATTTAAGTGTGTGCAACTGGTCTGATTCTTGGAAATATAATGCTATTGCTGGGTTGTTCACATTACACAGAAACATTTTCCCTTCGGCAGTATCCATCCTATTCACTCACTTTCAATCTAGTTGCGAAGAATTTGTACAGTAATACGGTATAATATTATTTCATTATGTCTGGAACTTCTACATCATTTTCCTATCTCTTTTCTCTTCCTAGTTCTTCATCGGAGTAGTTTAAATCTCTTTAGATTTTTTCAAATATATTTTTTAATTTTTGGTTACCGTCCCATCAGGTCCCTCAACCGCCAGTATTTGTTTTTCCCCAGCTCAAGAACTGTTTTGTTTGATTTTCTTCAAGCTGTTTTCAGTAGTTTCTTTCCTAATAATATTTGTGTTGTATTTTCGTACATTCTTCCTTGAGGTTTTATTTATATCTTTATATTCGATTCTAGTTATTGTATTTTCTCCCTTTTTTATTTCCCTTTTTTGTTTATCAAATGTTTTGTATCTTCCGAGCTTTTACTCTCCTTTGTCATGCTACTATTTCTTTTACTCTCTCTCTTATTATCCCGGTCAGTACATTATTTCTGCAAGATCTTCTTAATCTTCTATCTCTTCACGGGCGCTGACTGTGTTGATTAGTTCTGTACCGAATATCTGTGTGCTTTCCTCTGGTTTAATTTTTTAAATCTGAAATGTCGACTTCCTCTGATAACCTTCTCTAATCTAATGTTCATTTCACTCTCATCTCACTACCCAACGATCACTCGAGATTTCGAAATAGTTCAGATCATGCTAGTCTTGAGCAATTTCCCTGTTATCTGTTAGAATATAATCTATTTTGTTTCCAGCTCCATTTGAGCCTTCCTATGTTCATTTCATCTGAGATTTCTTCTTAAAACTTGCACTCGAAATGAATCGTTTATTGGTCTCTGAAAACTCTCTACACTTTTCTCGTTCTTCTCTGTTGTCTCTTTTGCCAAATCCAAACCACTTGCTTGTTACTGCTCCGCTTAGTCCCTACTTTTGGATTGAAGTATCCCATTGCTAACTTATAATGGGATTTAAAATTATCCAAAATCTTCTGTATATGCTCGTATATTTCTTCGACTTCTATAGCGAAGATTCCCATTCTCCAAGCAACTCAAACCTGCAAACACTCCCGAGGATTTCTTCAGTACCCAATTCACTTTGGCAGATTAAATATATATGTATGATTGTGTGTTCGGTACAGGCTTCTAAATCGTTCAACTTACCCGCCCTAACCTCCCTTAGAAATTTTATTTTATATGGACCAGTCTAGTAATTGTTGACTTAGGCTCGTCACGCACCTCTCTTAGAGGTTGCCG
>JAGDQP010009565.1:6483-25493 GCA_022664845.1 Lepisma saccharinum
ATAACATTGGAACTAAATTTAAGGCTATGGCATTTATTCGGTATATGACATCCAACTGCGGAAGGTGTGCGCAAACAGAACCAAACCTGACCTAACCTAAGTGAACCTATTGTAACTTAACCTAACATAGCAGGAAAATTGAAATAACTTGAATCTGGAGAGTCTTAAAAGAAAGTGGATGCCATATACCGAATAAATGCCATAGCCTTAAATTTAGTTCCAATGTTATTATTTGAAATATTGCGGGTGCGTGTAATACAGAATGTGATGGAAAATCAATGGGGGCATGAGTGCTAGGACACTGTACAAGAAATGCCATATGTCTGTAATACATATACAGTATATCACTTGATTTTACATCACATTCTGCATTGTATGCATCGGAAATCATGCAAATATCAATATTAGAAGTACATTTAACAACGCCCTAAAACAGTAGCTAATATAAGAAAAGAATTATTTCTTTGGTTACACAAGCATTAAAATGAGTAGCAAAGTAAAGTTATATGCGCTTTAAAAAAAAAAGAGCTTCGAATGGATTCTACAGGTGTGTAATGAGAGAAGTATGTAAAAAATCATTTTGGACCGTAAAATTAATATGCCATTGCTATAGTAGTACAAGGGTGATTGCGTAGTAAAAGTACTTTATGAGATGCGTCTCCTTAACTTATTTTGTACACATATTAATTGCACACACAAAGTACATGCACAAAATTCCAGAAGAGCATCGTTCGAATAACGTTCAATTTTTTCCTGTTATTATTCAATATATGTCGAATTCCTAGAAGCAAGGAAATTCTATCAACTCCTCGTTTGTTCGTTATCAGTTTTCTTAACGCGGAAGCAACTAAATAGTCATATCCATGACGTTATTCTCTATCAGTTCAGTTCAGAAATTGTTGATCGAAACTTTTAAAGTCTCATTGATCGAAACGCATGTCGAATACACTATAAGCCGGAACTATGACAGTTGTTGTACTTAAAACAATGCTCAATATAGTAATAACTGTATTTACATCAATATGTTCTACTAATGGCCGTATGATTTGTTGACATTGATCTGAAATTTGTTTACTATTTGACAGTATTGGATCATCGAATAACTTGTCCACTATAAGTGAAAATAACCTGATTAATTATTCGTTTATAAGTTGATGTTTGAGAGGCTTGTGTTGGAATGGATCTTTGAGAATTTATTCTTTCGCTCCTAACTTCTTGTTTACTTTCAATATTTGCATTGCCATTTATTTGAACATCTTCCTCCGGGGTTGAATCTTCATTTGTTGAGCTAATACATGAACTGTGTTGTTTTCCACTAGGCTTAATTAGTTTCTTTTTGTGGAATTTGGTACCAATTTTGGTTTAATATCTAGGACCTGTAAGGTTAGGTTTCTTTATTTTCTTACAAATTGGATCTTATTCTTTCTTCTGAAGTATAATATCTGGGTTAGTTACATGTGCATCGTTAGCAACAGGCACTTTTGAACTGTTATTTGAATTTACTTTACATATGTTGACGTGTCCTATAATCTTGTTTTTGGAGAGATTGTCCTATTTGCTATTACTTGTGAGTAGAAAGGTCTATTGTCCTGTAAATTTTCGTTTGCAAAGTCTATTGTCTTGCCTCTCTGTAAGTTATGTTTTCTGTTGCCATAATATCGTGGTTTTTTTTTGTTTTTTTTTTTTTGTTGTAAAATGTATCTTGGCATGTAGGGTGGCTTGCTTGATGATAGTTAGATTGGCAATGCAGACACTTCATTGGATTGGTACATGACCTCAGATGAAATTTCATTGCACAAACACCGCATTTCCGTTCACCTTTGCACTCATTGTTAAAATGTCGGTAACCTTTACAGAAATCACATTGTCGCACTTTGCTAATTTTACTGGGAATCGTTCCCTGTAAACAGAAATATATTCAGGCAACTTTTGCGATTCTAATGTAAACTCGATGAGTTTTGTGTCCACTAAAGTAGTTTCATTGTTAGCACTCTGAATTTTCTTTTTTAATCGTTGAATTTTTATTATGGGAAACTCACCCTCAGTATTAGCTTCAATTTCTTCAAAGGTTACATCTAAAGGCACGCCATACATTACCGCATATCTATGTATAAGCATCGTAGGCATTGTAACTATGATTTTTAACTTCTCATGGACATCAAAATTACGTATAAATGCATTGGCTTCTCCTCTAGTTTAAATTGCAATTTAACTACCCGCCTACCTAGTGATTCTATCTTGGAAAATTTAATCTGACGCTGTATCAGTTTCTGACTAATTTTTATTGTATTATAGCCACCGAGATTTCGTTTTTCCGTACTATTTAGTATTAAAACCCATGGATTAATAACAACTGATTGTCTTTATTATGTCCTACATTTGTATTGTGGATTTTTTTTTTCTTTAAGTAACTTATTTTCTTCATCTTCAGGCAAATCACTTTCTAATAACTTCCATTTATTTAGTTTTGATCCTGTAATAGTGTCTTTTTCTTCTCCCTCCGTACATGTTAAATTTTCCTTAAATTACATTTTCAGAATTCTTGCCTTGTAAATCAGTTCCTTGTTGAATTTCCACAATCTCATTTTCTTCATTATCTTTCGGCTTCATAACACTAGAACTTCAAGTATCTCTATTCATTGATTTTTGAAACCTGACACCAGTATTTTATTGTCCATTTCTTAAAAAGACAACACTTTTCACTTGCGATAACACGGAGCTTAAGCAACATCCGTAGACGCCACTTTTTTTCTCTATCAACTCTACATTTGTCTTCCTTTTTGTCTTCTCGCAGGTATACATCTGTCTTAATCAATACTGAATTGTATTTCTTCTTCTTGTTAGTTAGTGTCGATTCTTGCCAATTGGACAATTTTTATCGTCACTCCTTTACTTTGCTTTCTATTAATTGCCTATTTTCACTACGCACCGGTAATTTCCAGTTGTTTTCAGACTTGAGTGACATCTGTAGTTAACATTTAGAACACTGATATGATTCGGTTGAGTGCGCACAACGTAAATGAACGGGACGGAACGGAGGACCATTAAATTCGGAAAGAGCTATAGTGGTTTTATTGCCTTTCGGATGTCAATGATCCTCCGTTATGTTAGGTCCCGTTCACTTACGTTAGGCAAACACTCATCTGAATTAAATCACAAGTTTAAATTATAAGGGCTGATTTTCATGAAAACTTGCATTGCGTGCTGTGCTTGCGATTTGTGTGAGTAGGCTATTGAAGCACGTATTTTATTACGTAATATGTAGAACACGCAATAAAACAGGTTTTAATTGGCTACTCACCCAAATCACAAGCAAAGCACGCTACGCAAACTTTCATGAAAATCAGCGTTAACTGCATGATCCTCCCCTTCGTTTACTTGAATGCTGCGATGAAAGGTGAATTCGGATAACAATCGACGGTGCATCCTACGGAGCGATGGTACATAACGAAGCATAGAGTACGAATTCGGAACAGACCATATTTAAATGAAACGATTGAGGTGAAAAATTATATAAGATTCAATGCTAGCATGTTTTCCACCTTTTTTTTTCTTTTGTTTTGCGTCGGGTTGTTCAAATAAAAATGTGGCTATCTTTTCCGTTTTATATTCGGTTGTTCAAACAAAAATCTGGCTACCTTTTGCATCCGGCTGTGAAAATAAATCGTGGCTACCTTTTCTATTTTGCGTAAGTAAAATTAATCAAATTCTCCATCCCTTATAGATGGATGTCAAGCAAAAATAAGCAAAGCTTGAACCCTCAAGCCTACCTTGAATAATGACGTAATATTCAAACGACCCTCTAGCAGCATTGTTAAGACATTTTGTCCGCATTTTTCAACATTTTTTCTTGAGTTTCATGTCGTTTAGTATTTGGCCAAACTGCCTGTACCATATATCACATAATGACGATACTGTTGACCTTAGCCAGATTAATTTTTCATGACTTTCATCCTTCACTACCACTCTGGAAATGTATTCTTCAACAGAGAAAGGTCGTGTTTATAACTTGATCGCAATATCCTGACCTTTATTTAGCAAAATTAGAAACGAAATGTTTTTATAATGATCCGATTTGCTCGATACACATTTCAGTTAAGGTTCCTAGTAACTGAGGTGGAATACATTTTAACTAAGATATGTACGCAAAACGCACTTACATATATGTATATATATGTATTTGTCTTTGAAAGAAACTTGCAAAATAGTGTTAATACTAGCATCAATGATAAGTCTTTTGTTGTATACTTTTATCTATATATATTGTATATTTATTAATATGTAAGTACATTGTATATATAATTACATATGTCGTTAACTCTATGAGAAAAAATAAAGATTATTGTAAATATACACTACAGAAAACCTTTGTTTCAAGAATGGAAAATTGAAATTAAAAAAAAAAAGCTTTGTGTACTTACGTTTATATTGTGAAATCTTGTCAAGTGACTCCAGACTTTTTTCACAAGACATTGTTGTATATGATGAATGATTGTTACATAAATATTATTGTGAATATTTTAAATAAAAACACAAAAAACTATAATAACAAGATTTTTTTATTAATTTCTTCCCCCTCCCTCTTTTTTTTAAAAAAAATCAAACTCGGTGGATGTTGTATTAACCCCCTGTGCGGATTATAAATTGATGTTGTGTTTGCTTTTTTACAAACAGACGAAGACAAGGGCACAGAGGTGCTGATAGAATTTTCAGGTTGGAAGAGGAGGGTGGGAGTAAAGTCAAAATTGGTAGGGTGTAAGTAGAGTTTTGCGTGATGTCTACCGGTTTTTAACCGTAAAAGTTGGGGGATACGCTCTAGAATTTGGGAGGTTACACCCACACGCTTCCTTTTCCCTATCCTATTTCAGTCTAAACCATAGTACCTAAAACCATAAATAAATTCAATTCCTATGAAGCCTATTCCATGTTTGAGTATTTGTTTTATTTATTCGTAGAGATAATAGAATTCCGCGAAAATTTAAAACACTCAAGCAATCACACAGTGTACATAGATGGTTGGTAACATTTTGTGAAAATATTCGTTTTAACTAACAAAATTTGTATATTTGCGAATTCTGAACTGTACTCCAGATTGTACAATTATTATTTATTCATACACGAAAAAAATGCTTCATTAATCGAAAAAATATACTTTATCTTTAAAAATCTATCATCGGACTCGCGTAACGTGGAATGTTAGAATGTGACACCCTGAATCCTCCATAGATGGCAGCAAATTTGCGAGCAATATATATATATATATATGAGCTCCTGCGTAGCCTAGTCGGTAGCGCGCTCGACTTCAGTGCGAGCGGTCCCGGGTTCGATTCCCGGTGGGGGCTCAAATATTTCGGTGTTGACCCAGCATCGTGAGGACAATTGGGGAGCTGCTGTGAATAAAAGACAGTGGCGATCACAGTGAGAGTTTCGGTTCTCCTCTCCCAACCCGTCTGGTCAGCGTGGGAGCAGTAGACCAACTCCTCCCTTCGGGGAGAGGCCTCATCCACTAGTGGATTGAATATGGCTGTGATTTATTATATATATATCCCAACCCGTTTGGTCAGCGTGGGAGCAGTAGACCAACTCCTTCCTTCGGGGAGAGGCCTCATCCAGTAGTGGATTGAATATGGCTGTGATTTATTATTATTATATATATAATTAGCAGTTCTAATAGATGCTCGTTATTTCAAAAGAAATGCACTTTGTCTAGAGTTTTAGCAGCATGCATTAGTGCAAGGTTTATGTCTAAAGGATTAAAACCTCACTGGAAACAATTCATATTAGCTACTATAGAAATTCACCCTTGTACTCAATAAATTTTAACTTGTACTTATGATTTTTAAAAAGTTATTTTATTTATTTATTCTAAGCTCTACAGTAGGCATATTTGCCCAGTAATTGTAGATTACAACCATATATACAATTTTACATCAATTTTACAATTTTTTATTCCAGATCCCATTCATCTATGGCATTCAGACTATTTTTGAATTTCCGCATATTTCCACTGAAAGTCATAAGCTCTCCCCGCTCTCTAAGGAATGATCTTCTACGTGATTCTGTCCTAAATCTTCTGATATGGAATGTTTGCCCCTTCCCTGATCTGACTCCTCTGCTTGGCACATACAGCTCTATTCTTTATAATATTTCTGTCGAATCGTACTCGGAGTACAAAATTTTGAACAAAGTTAGCAAATCTATTTTTATTCGTCTAGCCTCGAGGGTGGAAAGTCCGAAGTTTCTTAGTAATTCCTTGTATGATACATCAGAAGGAAAATACGAAGTTCGTCGTAGTGTAACCATTCTTAAGAACTTGGCTTGTACTCTTTCGATTTTCTTCTTGTTGTCTAGGTGCGCGTAGTCGTTCCATACCGGTACCGCGAATTCCAATATGGGATTTACATACATTTTAAACAACTGCAGCATCGTTCCATCAGAAAAACCCAGCCTCCCACACCTCCAAATAAATCCCATTACTGTGTTGACCTTCTTCACAATTGTCTTTACATGATTATTTATACTTAGGTCTTTGGTATAGTTTACCCCTAGATCCCGGACACAGTCTACTGTTTTTATATCCTTTCCACCTATCCTATACATGTATGTCGGTTCGTTCTGCTTCCTTCGAGATATTGACATCTTCACCGACTTTTCCTGATTTATTCCGAGCCCATTGGTCTCAGCCCATTTATCTACTCTATCTATGTCTTCTTGCAGTTTAGTGCAGTCTACTATCTCCTCAATTCTCTTGAAGATTTTAACATCGTCAGCATATATTAATATATGACTATTCTTTATTTCCTCGTGTAATGTAGATAATAAAATGTAGAGGACCAAGTTTAGAACCCTGTGGGATGTCTAACCTCGGCGTGTATTTCGTTGAGAATACACCTCCGTATCTCACTACATTACTTCTGTCCTCCAGAAAAGATTCTATCATTCGTACAAAGTTCACAGACAAGTTTAAAACTGTTAGTTTTTCCAATAATTTGTAGTGTACTACAGAGTCGAAGGCTTTTGAAAAATCTATGTACAGTGTGTCTATCTGGAAGTCGTCATCCACTGAAAGTTGATGGATCTTCCCTTTATAAATGCGTGTTGTGCCTTCGAGATGATTCTGCCAACCTGATTGTTCAACCTATCATATAATATTGTGTCCAGAACTTTTGCTAGTCCAGAAATGACTGCCACCGGCCTATCATTAGGTCTAGCACACTTGGGTACTGGCACTCAAGAAATTTAAACGCTTTTAGGACGGTTCGCTGTGTGTTTTGCTTGCGATTTGACTGAATACCCAATTGAAACGCGTATTTAAGTACGTGTTCTACGTGTAACACGAGTTTCTATTGGTTAGAGTTGATTTTCATTAAAGCTTGCGATTTGGGTGAATAGCCAATTGAAATACGTGTTACACGTAGAACACGTAATAGGGTGTCTTAAAACACTTGTTGCAATTGGCTACCCATCCTAACGCAAGCGTTCATGAAAATCAGCCCTTACTTTTTAAAAGAGCAAAACACCCGGCAAGCGCCTGGGAGGGAAGCCGGTCTTATTTAAAAAATTCTATTGTCCCTAATTATTCGTAACACCTTTTATTACGAACCTTAAAGGCTTTTCCATTATAACAATCTGTTGGAACATTAACATTGTAGGAAATACTTTGTTGGGCTGGAGTTTCGATACATCCTCGCTTAGCAACTACGTAACTTAACCTTTTGAAAGTAATCCTTTGAGACAAGCGTATGTAAACTTTGGAAAACACATGTTCGAACAGAAGGAATATTACTTATGCACTGAATTACATGTGACATAAAAATAACAGGAGATCTGTATAAATAAATGAAAAGAATGACAATATAATAGAAAAAAGAGTACAAATGTATATTTAACAAACATAATAGGATTTGAGTTTAATTTTAAGTATTATTGGGAACTTTGGCTCAGGTCGATAAACACCACAGAGATATAAAAACAGCGCTTGATACGGAAACCAATTATCTTTAAATATTTTTCAAGTATATTTTTTAAGTTTCTACTGAAAACACTTACAGGTACAAAAATGCCAAGTATGTGAACTACAGAATATTACTTGGGTTGCTATTACAGTTTCTAGCTTGCTGATCAGCTTGCTCGACAAGTCTGCTCTTGAGCAAGTTGGGCGGACTTTTGCTATAGCTTCCTCGATGAGCAAGCTCGTCGAGGAAGCTCGCGCGAGCAAGCTGATCAGCAAGCTCGATAGTGTAATAGCACCCTAAAGGCCGCTTTAGATGATACAATTTCTCGTACGATGAATCTTAGCGAAAGCAGTGTGCCAGCGTAAAAAGAAAAAAGTTATGGATTTATACCATAGTGTAGCATTCTTGCTTTCACACTCTGGCACTACTGCTAATAAATGCTCTCGCCTAAAGCGGCCTTTAGTCGTGAACCTATTACGATAGAAAGAGAAGGGTTAAGAGTCCTCGGTGATCACTTCCTGTGCTTTTCACAGCTTTAAAAATACTGCACAAGGACAAATGGCAAGCAATGAAATTTTGAAAAGTAACCCAGATATCAATGTGTATCAAATGAACTAACTAGCTGAGATTTTGACATTGTTTATATTAGTAGAGAAATTTGAATACCCATAATGGCGGACGTCAGATGCCATGCTTTTCAATTTCTCAACTATATGGCTAAGATATTCGAATTGTGAATTTTCTCATTTGAAAAACATTCATACTTAATTATTATCGGGGCAATTTAACAAAATTTAATTCCTGCTCGTCATTTATCCAGCACTTTCAAAAACATGAAGAAACAAACGCAGTAGGTATAGGCGTCTCTCTTAACAAGTGCTAGCATTGATTCTGACAGATCCCCCCCTCCCCCAATGGGAGCTGTCAATTCGCAAATGCCCTGGCACACCCGTCTCAGTTTAAAACTTTTACGGTTAAAAATAGAAAAAAAAAAAAACTCTACTCATGTTGACCCAACATTTGAGTTTCCTACTGAATCGAATTCCCCACACATTTTGACACAGGGTGATCTGAACGATCTTGTTCGCGATTTATATTTGGCTAAGCAGCAGTCTGAGCTATTAGCTTCGCGATTGAAAGGCTGGAATCTTATTTCTCGCGATGCAAAAGTGACTGTTTTTCGGGACCGCCATGCTGTTTCTTCAGAATATTTCTCGAAGGAAGGTGACGTGTGTTTTTGTAACGATATCGAATCTGTTATGGAGACTCTTGGCCATGAATATAAGGTAAATGAGTGAAGTTTGTTCATAGATTATAGTAAAGTTAGCGTCAAAGCAGTACTTCTCCACAATGGGAACAAATTTCCTTCTGTTCCGATTGCTCACGCGGTTAACCTTAAGGAGACGTAAGGAGACGTGTGCTTTTCACACTTATTCAATATGAAAAGTACAAATGGAATATATGTGGAGATCTAAAGGTAATTGCAATTCTGCTTGGCATGCAGCTTGGGTACACAAAGTACTGCTACTTTCTATGCGAATGGGACAGTAGGGACAGAGAAAAACACTACTGTGGGGAAAAATGGCCTGCTTGCCATGAGCTGCTGCCTGGACATAAAAATGTGGCTAACACTTCTCTTGTTGACCCTAACAATGTGTATCTACCTCCGCTACGCATTAAACTGGGTCTTATCAAAAACTTTGTAAAAGCCATGCACCAAAGGTCACGTGGATTCATGTACTTGCGACAGAAGTTCCCGAAGATCAGTGATGCTAAAATAAAGGAAGGAATATTTGTAGGACCGCAAATTAGGGAATTGATGAATGATGAGCATTTCATTGACTTGTTGAATGATGTTGAAAAAATGGCATGGATGTCCTTTGTAAGTGTCTCCAAGAACTTTTTAGGCAACCATAAGGCAGAAAATTATCACGATACTGTACATGAGCTCGTGAGATCTTACCACATTATGGGATGTAACATGTCCCTTAAACTGCATTTCCTGAACGATCATTTGGATTTCTTCCCGAATAACCTTGGTGCCATTAGTGACGAGCATGGTGAACGCTTTCACCAGGAAATTTATCGAATGGAGAAGCGTTATCAAGGCAAGTGGAGTGCAGCAATGTTGTACGACTACTGCTGAACCTTACGACGAGACGTTCCTGAGGCAAAGTTTTGAAGGAAGTCCAGAAGGAAACATTTTAAGGAATTTCTCAACTTTTATATACTTCGTTGTTCTATGTTGCTCCTTTCTTTAATAACTTTGTATTTTAACACCGATTTTAACCACTTTTGTAAGGAACTTGCGTACGTTGCGAAACCATGTCTTTATGGCAAATACACATACAGCGTAAGCTGCCATTTATATTTTTTATTTATTCTATCTGAGTTTTACATTTCTAATTCTACAGAGAGAGACGAATGTGTTGTTTAAAGTTGTTAACACTCATTTTCATGTTTGTGTTTATGTAAGTAAAGCAAATCGTATTTTTCTCAAATCAAGAGCTCTGAGTACTAAATTATAAGGTAAAATGAACGGTACAAACAGCATACATGCAAATATATTCATACCTATAGAAAGAATAATGCGAATGTTATGAAACTTTCAAGGTTTATTAAGTATAAATCAAGGTATTATTACGTGTATTATTTGTGTTTATATCGCTAACTGGACAAGAGCCGGGGATATTAAAAATATAAAAAAGGGAATTTTTGAGGGAATTTCTCATAAATCCCTCTGTCACGCAAAAACTGAGCCCGCTGGAGAAAAACTGATTGCATATTCGAATTCCGCACCCTCGGTTTAGCTTAGAACACTATTCACATTCCTTGTGACAAAAATACTGTTGACCAGTGGAATTAGGTTTTGAGCACTAACAAACAAATAATAATAAAAAGGAACGGGAGAGACTTCTGTCAGTTGAGCACTGAACAGGAAGTCAGTGTGTCTTTGCCTTTAACTTCACAACGCATGGAAGTTCTGTTTAAGGAACGACAAGCTCAAATTTCACATTAATAACTCAAACCTTTGATTGTAAGGTGTAGACAAAACACTAATTTCCGTGTAAAATAATTATGTTTTAAGTTCGTGAATATTTTTTTCATGTTCCATTTCCAAAATAAATATTGAGTGAAATTTGAACTACTTTTATCAATGAAATTACAAAACCTCAGAAGTTCTGCGGCACACCATAGCAAATCTCGGTACACAGTAGTGTGCCATGGTACACCTGTTGGGAACTACTACCCTTGGTTGGATTGGGAATCTCAAGGCAAGATTGGATTACTATATCCCACAGACGCGGTCCCAAGACAGATCCCTGCGGGCATCCCCTTTCCGGTGTTATAAAAACATTTTCACCCGTGCCTTCCACTACCCCTCTCCTTTCACTAAAGTTATCTCGTATTATCTCGCATATCTCTTGTGGTGTACCTAAGTCCTTCAAGTTACAGAGTACTTCCGTTGGCCACATACTATCGAACGCATCTTTAATATCCACAAACATAGAGAGCACATACTTTTTTGCAGTATTCTCCTCTGTCACAGCATCCAAAAGTATATGAATTGCATCCTCTGTAGAACTTTTAGGACGAAATCCATACTGCAATATACAGTCATCTATACACCTTTGTTGTTGAATCCTAGTATACAGTACTTTCTCGAACATCTTACCGAAAGTTTTCAAGAGACTTACAGGTCTATACGAACCCACGAGCTGGGGATCTCTATCATGTCCCTTAGTAAGGACTATAAGTCGGATTTATATATATATATATATAAATTGTACAATCTCGTTAGATATGGAATCAATTCCTACTTCAAGTTTTTAACCACCTCGTTGGATATATTGTCCAATCCAGGAGCATTTTTATTCTTTAGTTTCTTAATTATTGCGTTCACTTCTTCATTCGTGACATCTGCTGATGTTTCTTCCACTACTGGTGATATTTTGGCTATTCGCCTGATATTACTGTAAATTGGAGAGTCTTCTTCTTGATTAGTTTTTGGGAAGAATTTCTCACATAACGTTAGTATTGTCTCTCGCCATGAATTTGTTAGCTGCCCATTTACTTTTTGTACTGTTGACATCATTGGATAATTAACTTTATCCATGACCAACCTGTATGGGACTCCCCACTGGTCCTGGAAGATATTCGCTTCTAGATATTTCTCCCAAGTAATCATTTTATATTTAAGTATTTCATAATGATAATTTATTCGTAATTCACTGTATTTAATTAGTCTTCTACCCTTGTTACTGCATCTTGTGAACTCTGATAGCTTTTCCGGGTGGCTCTAGTTTGTCTTCTTAGTCTGTCCAAGTAGTTGTTCCAGTAGGGGGCCTGAATTTTGATTGGGCATTCTTAACAGGTGTCACCTGTCGGAGGGCCGTTTGGATTTATTTCTCTATATTTGAAACCATTTATTAATTTCAATTTGGGGAAGTTTTAATATTCTTTTTACTTTTTGCCAATCTGTTTTAAATAAGTTTAATTTTGCCTGCTGATTATTTGATTGATCTAAATTTTGATATGCAATATTGAAGGTAATAATGTTGTGGTCACTCGTTGATATTTTGTCATGTACTTTCCAACTTTGTAACCTGTCTTCCATACTAGTTGTCGTCAATGTCAAGTCGATAAAGAACGAAGCCCGTAAGGGTATGTGAGGATGACGTCAGTTATGATAAGCTTATATTCCTGAGCTCTGCTATTTGCATTTATTCTAACATTGTTCTCCCTCAGTACCACCTAAAAGATGTAGCTAGAAGGTTGGCCGAATCTTCCCGATCTTTTTCGCTGTAAAATGTCCTCGCAGCGGGACGTATCCAATCCATTTGAATTGACATGGAGACAGTTAAATACTCTGATGTTAAACTTTAAAAGTTAGTACTTGCAAATAGCTAAACATGCAGTGGGATTAAACGCACACATCTAACTCTTCGAAAATGAGTTTTTGACCTTGAACGTATTTGGCAAATTAGTAGTGCAGACGCAGTGCTCATTAAAGCGTGGTATTATAAACAGAACAGTAAATACGATGTTGTTGTTACATAAACATCAGTTTCACGTTGAAAGTAGAAGGCTTTGTGTGTGTTTGAAAGTTCAACGCGTGAAGATTCCCTTCAATCATTTCTATTCATTCTAAACTTGATGTGTATTCCTACTCAAAGTAGGTTTTACGAAATCGAGCAAGTTATCAGTCGTTCTCCATTGCTGTTAGTCTTTTTGTGGAGACTTGGTTTCCCTAGTAGGTCTATATGTTTCTTCCCTCCCTACCTTAGCGCAGAAATCTCCAAACACAATTTACGTATTGTACTTCGGTAATCGCTTAAACAATCTTTCTAGCTTATCGTAGAATTTACCTTTGTCATTTCCTTCGGTTGGAGCAGATAGTTTTTCAGCGCTATCGGCTGTTTATTCGATAGTAAAATTCGTTCGATAGTGCCCATACATCTAACCCTGGTCGCACTTATGCAGGAAAAAGATGCGAACCGAAGCGCTTTGGAGCGTCCTAAGGCAACAATTCCTTCTCCAACCGAATTATTCAAAATTTTCAGTACTTGCAATACGGAATTTTACATTGCTTTTATTCATCTGAAGTCATGTCTTTTTTTCGAGAGAGAGAGAGATCTACGGGCTTTTTGTTAGTCACCGGAGTGACTAACACCCACTAGAGGGTTACGCCCTCTCTATAGGGAAAGGATGTATAGAAGAGGAGGATGCTTAGGATTGGGGGTGGTCTAACGGAGGTTACACAATTTATTTATCTTTTATTTTAATCAAATCACATTCATCGTGGTCATGCTTATAATTATGTGTCAGGTTTCAGGATCTTTGATGATGATGGTTAATGAGCAATGGAGATGAAGTGCAATTTCACTCCACAGACATTAAGACGGACAGGTCAGGGTGAAACTTCTTGTCCAGGGGCAGCTCTGGGCGCGATGGTAGACTGGTGAGCCATAGCTGTACACTGATGGAAACAGTGCGGTTATGGAAGTGCAAAGTGAGATGAAGTACAGTGAAAGTTACATTTTAAATATGGGTCTATAATGTTACACTGTGGTCTCGAGTGGGTTGGTATGAACGAAAATGTCTGTGGAGTGAAATATTGTAAAAACACATATGATTCCGAACTTATCACCGAAGACGGCAAATTTTTCAACGTTTTTTTTGTGTGTCCGCATTGAAATATCTTTATCGAAGTACAGAAGTAAAACCACGATACTTTCGTTACCACTGAAACCTAGTAGAAGTTAGATTCTCTTGGTAGAAGAATTTGACATTACAATTAACTGAATTTCTGTTGTGTCAAGATTAATTGTTATCAATATTTTAATTCTTTCTATTTTTAAATGGGATATACTTTCACAAATGTCTGTGGCATAATTATCCTAAAAGCCTGAGATGTCACACCTATAAACTCCAACAGTTTCATCATTATCCCCTCGTATCCAAAATTGTACCGTGTAAAACACTATACAATATTGTAAGATTTATCGTACGAAAAATCTCGTACTATGGATTGTATACATTCTTTCATACGAGAGATCGTACGAGAAATTGTTCCGTCTAAAGCGGCCTTTAGATCATTAACATTTTTTTCCATAGTCTGGGGCCTTTGTAACAGTAGTGTGCAGTGTCGACTGTACCAGTGCTGAAGATATGCGAGTGGAGGTAGTGTCATATTTTTATAGATTAGTTCTGTCAAGTCCTGGTGCCCCCTCTGTCATGTTCTAAGAGAGCCCCTGAGAGGTCTATTTTATGTTATTTACAGATGGTGTTAATGAGATTTCACACCATTTAAGCAAGTTCAAAGTAGAATTTCAGAAGACGATGAGCAAAGTAAACGTCTGATTGCATGGTGTATAAACAGAAAGAGATCTCCATAGAGTAAAGAATCTCCTTCTTACATCTTAGAGGATTAAATTATAAAAATGGACATAATTGAATTAATTCTAGTGTCACATTTTATAGATTAATTCTGTCAGGTCCTGGTGCCCCTTGTCATGTTCTAAGAGAGCCCCTGAGAGGTCTATTTTATATTATTTACTGGTGGTGTAAATGAGATTTCACACCGTATAAGCAAGCGGGGGGAGCATATGCGATGATTAAACGAGTCATATGTGTATATCTACCATCATTCTTTTATACTTTAAAAGTGATATGCACTAGTATGATACTATACATTTTAATAAAGAAAAAATAGTCATAAAGGTAAGATACATTTAAGTTTAAGTAAGGCAAGTTCGATCTACTATAATTTCCCGTTATTTAAAGAGGTTTTCTGTAGAGTAAAGAATCTTCTTTTTCTTCTTACAAGAAAGAGGATTAAATTATAAAAATAAAACAAGCTTTCATTAAAATCAGCCCTTATTTTAGTTAACACGTGTTTCAATTGGCTACTCAGTCAAATAAATGTATTTCACTTGGCTACAATCTGATTGCAGAAAAATAATCACTGAAGCATGTATTCACTTCTTTACCAACTCTGAACGATAAAAATCCCTGTTTTCACCGCTAATTCTTTCTTCAAATCTATCCAGAAGGTTGCGCAGTCATATTAACTTGTAGAGCTCACTGGGAAAACATTTTCATAATTCCAATCAAAAGTGCTTCCAAGTGAGTTCCAATATGACTGCCAAGCCACGCGAAAAGATCTGATTCCTAACGACGGTATTTCCGACTGAGTTCAATATATCTTCCAAGCCCTGCGAATAAATCTGATATGAAAAAATGCCCACTAGATGACGCGCGAGTTTGTTTCATACGTAAAGAAGCAATTTCAAACGTTAGAGACTTCTTATATTTATTATTTTCCTATTTTTAAATGTTATTTAACACATACTATACCTATATTAAACATAAATTAATTACAGACATGTTTAAATGATTTATTTGATAACAAATAGCAGCTACACTATGTATTTAGTATACTTTAATATTCTATAAGAGAAGGTGAAAATTCACTCACATTACAAAACATCCATCCATTTCTCAGGCCACACATTTTGCAGCAGCTAAATTATACTACCAAGCTCATGTATAAACTCACGGTACAAGCTACGTACTCCGGTCCCCACGTACATTTCAAAATCAACCCTCTCCCAAATGATAACCAGGATGGATAAACGAAACGTGGTAACATTGCTACATCTTAATATCCAGTCACTAAAGGAACGAAAAGCAATATTCCAACACCTTCTTCAGGAAAAAGATGTCAAATGTTTTACTCTAAACGAGACATTTCTTAAACCAAAACAGCAAATACATTTTCCAGGATATTCACTGTTGCGCAACGACGGACCTCAAGGTGAGAGAGCACACGGAGGCACAGCTATAGGAATAAAATAAAAAATACCACACCGAAACATTACTCCAAAATTCTCTGCCAACATGCCTGAGCATAATATCTGTACAGTATACTTCAAGGCGAAACCAATAACAATAGCTACGATTTACGTACGACCCCACACGCCTATACCGGTTACCTTCTTTAACTATATAGATAATAACTACAGACACTACATAATCATGGCCGACATCAACATCCATAGCCGAACTGCTGGAGAAAAGCAAACCTTTCGAGACCACATTAGCCAACGCACACATGGAGAATTATGTACAATACCCAGAGCAACCAGACCTAGTAGCAACACTACTCCGGATGCTGTCATTGCCTCCTCATCACTTACACCTTATATCTCCATCAATGTGCTTGATTCGATAGGCAGCGATCACGATCCAATAAAGCTTGACCTGTACATACCTACTCGACACACTGCAACAGTAACTGCTAACCGTACAATACTCAACTATGACAAAGCAAACTGGACCAACTATCGAACAGACCTAGAACGATATGTAGAACAAATACCTGAACCTCACGATCTTGACACCATGGACCAGGCGATCGCACAGCTTACAACGGCTATACAAACAAGCAGCAAAAGAAATATTCCTAGTACCACCACCAACCCGTTTAAACCAAAATTACCGCCACAATATCTAAATATAATTCAATTATCACGGAAAGCATACCGAGAATATATACGCACAAGGTCACTTGAAGCGTTGCGGCTTCACAGACAGTATCTACGTATGGTACAAAACTACATCCGGGCATACAAACAACGCATGTGGATCAGAACTACAAATAACTTGGAAGGAGAAAGAAATTCCTCAAAATTCTGGAGACACTTCAATAAACTAATAGGCAAGTCTACCTCGACTACATATCCAATTCTGACAGACAACTCAGCTCCACATACAGACATAGAGAAGGCAAACATATTTGCTGACAGCCTACAAACAGTATTCACTCCTGAATCGTCTCATTGCGCAATAACAGAATTCTCCAGAAATATTGAACGCAAGACTGATCCACATAAAACCGACCTGACAATAAGCGTCGAGCATACTATCGACCACAACCAGCCATTAACAACTCCAATCACCACACAAGACATCACAGAAGTCACAAACAATAGGAAGAACACAGCTCCAGGTTTCGATAGCATTACATACCGCCACATCAAAGAGGCACCGTTCATTTTACTACAGCTTCTAGCCACCATCTATAATTTCATACTACGCACTGGATGTTATCCCGTAGAATGGAAGCTATCAAAAGTACTCATGTTTCCGAAACCCAACAAAGATAAGACAGACACCAAATCATATAGACCAATACAACTCACACCTACCTTCAGTAAAATACTAGAACGCATACTGGTACGCAGACTACATATTCATCTCAGCAAATACGATATACTGCCTTACCACCAGACAGGCTTCCGACCCAATCACAGCATCGATGACAACCTACTACGACTAACAACAATACTAACAAACCAGTATAACACTAATAAGCCATCCTGTCTGCTACTTTTCGACCTGGAGAAGGCTTTTGACCGTGTCTGGCATGCTGGCCTGATATATAAGCTGTACAAATTCAATCTTCCACCAGCATATATACGGCTAATCTACCACTTCCTCTCAAACCGAATGGCATACGTTGCCATCAACAATAGTCTATCTCATGCAATATTTCCATATATTGGGGTGCCTCAGGGTTCTGCTCTCTCACCTCTATTGTATATCCTATATGTAGCTGACATGCCAATACCACCTTCCCCAGTACATACCTTTACATTTGCCGACGATACAGCTTTCCTTGCCTGTGCCAACACTATCCAACACATCAACCGTCTGCTCCAAACAGCTATAGATAAATTTCACACATGGTGTCTTAGGTGGCGTCTCACCATAAACGCTCTCAAAACCCAGGCACTGGTAATACAGCAAACAAAAACAAAAACAAGAGTCCGTCGAAATCCCACCAAGCTTGACCTCCATGTCAACCACACACCTATAAGAGCGACAACATCAGCGAAGTACCTCGGAGTCATTTTCGACACAAAGCTAAATTGGAAACCTCACATCAGCAATCTCAACAAAGCGGCAAATAACCGACTAATACTACTGAAGCGGCTAACAGGCACTACCTGGGGCTTAAAAACAGACACCATCCTCCATACGTACAAAATATTCTTGCGACCATGTCTTACATATGGTCATATCGCCTGGATGACAGCCAGCGAAGACTTCTATAAAAGGCTACAGATATGGGAGAGACACGCTCTAAGGCTGGCATACCACATCAAACTACCAAGTCCCACACATCTTCTGTATGATCGCCTTACGTTCCCGGAAATCAAAACCCACCTGGAAACATTACGACTAAAATATATAACAAAACGCTGGACTACGGCTCACCCAACACTCCTGGACACAATCCACATAGATGCACAACAAGACATCCAACCACGCTATCACCATCCACCACTCCATCACCTACTAGAAATGTACCGGACGATTAACGAAAATGATCAGGCCTTAACACTTCAGGTTATTAACAGATACCCACCACCCGAACATATAGCAACAACAACAACACAACTTCACTCACTGAATTTCCCACCAGCATGCTCTAGCTGGTTAAAAAAAATGAGCATTGGTATCGTCAGCCAATCAAAATAAGTAGAC